>CM054123.1:124416989-124639489 GCA_028751855.1 Ambrosia trifida | reverse complement strand
CAGTGTAAAAACGAGAGAGAGAGAGAGAGAGAGAGAGAAGACAGAATGCACAATTTGATTTTTTGTTTTAAAAAGTAAGTTAAAAAAATAAAGTTTAAAAAACTTGAATTTTTTAATAATGGAATAAAAAATTAAATGATATTATATTAATTTTTTCTCACACATGGTCTTTTACCCAAATACCCTATAAAGTACTTTATTATATTAAAAAAAAATAGTTACTAATCATATCAAGACAAAAAGTCTCATCCTTTAATCTCAACCATTAGATCATCAAGATCAGTGGTCCAGATGAGTTCTCTAGTTCTCACAACTCACATGAATTCTCATATTATCCCTTCCATATATATATATATGGAGGGTTCATGTAAAAAGGTCCATTTTAATTTTTCTAAGAAGTGTAAGAAGTCTATATATGCATTGTGTTTTAAATTTTAGGATAAATGTTTTAAACTCTTTGGTATTGTATTATATAGAAAAACAACAAAATAACAATTTAAAACACAATCAAATGGATTCTATACATTAAATTGTAAAACACACTGATTATATTTCTTCACATCGTGTTTTAGATTTAATGATTAGAATACATTTAATTCTATATAACACAATTGATAATAGTATGGATCAATGCTTCATTATTTCATTGATGTGATTGAGTTTATATACAAAGTACAATCCCTTTAATAAGGGAAGAGATAATCACAATAATAATTACAAAATAATCTTCCTAAATTACATTTGGAATATTCTAGACTTATTTTCCATTACACCCCCGCAGTTGAAACTGGAGGTTCCAAATGTTGAGACTGGATCGAAAGTCGTCGAACAAAACTCTTGGGAGGCCTTTTGTGAATATATCCGCAATTTGAAATCTGGTCAGAGTATGTAGAATTTGAATTGATCCTCTCTGTACATGCTCACGAACAAAATGAATATCCAACTCTATATGTTTAGTACGTTGATGATGTATCGGGTTACCAGACAAATAAATGGCACTGATGTTATCACAATAAATGAGAGTAGCAGACTTCACCGGGCGACGCAGTTCAAGGAGGAGATTTTGGATCCAACAAACTTCAGCAACAGCGTTTGCAACCGCTCGATATTCCGCCTCTGTGCTCGGGCCAGATATAGTGGATTGGCGTTTTGACGACCATGACAATAGATTTGAGCCCATGTAAACGCAATAACCCGAAGTTGACCGACGTGTGTCCGGACAGCCTGCCCAACCCGCATCTGTGTAGGCACGTAAAGATATATCTGTTGAGGTCGAAATCGTAAGCCCATAAGTAGGCGTGTCTTAAATATATCGAATGATGCGTTTCAACACATTCCAATGGTCAGTCTTTGGGTCATGCTAATGCATACAGAGTTGTTGAACTATGTAGTTGATGTCTGGGTGTGGTGAACGTGAGATACTGGAGGGCACCTACAAGGCTTCTGTATAGAGTAGGATTGTCAAATGGCGGACTTGTGGAGGCACTGAACTTTGGTTTTGCATCAACTGGTGTTGCGACTTGGATTACATGATTCCATTCCAGCGTGTGAGATGGTATCTAAGGCATAAGATTGCTGTGATAAGAATCTGCCAGCAGCAGAGCGGGAAACCTGAATACCTAAGAAGTAGGTGAGAGGTCCAAGATCCTTCATAGCAAATTCAGCCGCGAGGCAAGTAATAAGTCGCACACGTAGAGAGTATATGGATGATGTGAGGATGATGTCATCCATTATAAATGAGGAGGTAAGCAACGTCACCCTCGCGGTGATAAGTGAAAAGAGAATTGTCACACTTGCTCTGAATAAAACCAATATAGAGCACAAAGTCGGTGAAACTTTAGTACCAAGCACGAGGGGCTTGTTTAGGGTTGTAGAGAGTTTTCTTAAGAAGAAAAACATGATCAGGATAATCTCTGTGGCGAAAACCCATAGGCTGGTACATGTAAACCGTCTCAGTTAAGTAGCCATGTAAAAACGCATTGGTCACATCCAACTGATGAATTAACCATGTTCGTGATAGGGCCAAGGTTAAAACTGTACGTATTGTGGCTGGTTTAACCACAGGACTGAAAGTTTCCCCACAGTCAATACCGACCTCTTGATTTCGACCATCACATACTAACCATGCCTTGTAACGCTCCAAAGTACCATCAGATCTGTATTTATTGGCAAAAAAGCCACATACAACGAATCACATGCATATGTTCCTATCTTGGGACAAGTTCCCAAGTCTTGTTTTTAATTAAAGCATTAAACTCGTTAGCCATGGCATTATACCATTCCGGTTTGAACAGGGCCTCAGGGGGTGTTTTTGGGGATTGGAACAATGGTAGAGGTGGAAAGGTTAAATATTTGTTTTGGTTTGGTGATGCCTGAGATAGCTCGGGTACGTATTGTTTGGGTCGGGGATGGGTGGTACGGGAATGGGACTTGGTGATGTGGCAGGTGGGGACGAGTGTGGGTGTTGATGAGGACCGGATGGTTGTGGTGTAGACTGAGGTGTCAGGTCGGGTGAGGTGAGGTGTTAGGTCGGGTCAGATATTGAGTCGGCTGAGAAGTTTGTGTGGTCAGTGGGTAAACTGTTAAGGTGAGGAAGTGGATCAGATAGTGGGCCATTGGAAGGTGGAGGTGGGGGAGGGTTTAGATGGGCCTAGAACGTGGGTCGTGTTTGGGCCGGTGGGAGTTGGTATGGGTGGTGTAGTGGGTGTAGGATGGGATTGATCAGGAAATAGGAAGTAAGGGTGGATGGGATCATCAAGAAAACATTTGCAAACAATGCTTCCATCTTTTCTGTTATGAATAACCTGAAATATTGATGAAAAATGTTGAAATATTAAAACAAAAATTATAAAAAAAGTATTAAATTAGATATCCAATTTAATTCTCGTTTTAATATAAAGATTAACTGATGTTATGTTTTAACAGTTGGAGAATATTTTGACACATTGAATTTTGTGTTTAATCACCGTTGTGGTTAACTTGTTGCTGTGTTGAACAACTTCTTTGGTTAACAACTGCAGTCATGAAAAAATACCTTGAATTCGTTTTTAGGTTATGTATTGTACAATTGCAGATCTTCTAAAGCAGCATCTTTATGTTGAATCATATTTCTTTTCTCTTTCACATATGTAATTTCGACGACTCCTTCAGATTTCACTGTATCATGGGAGCAGTTCCAAAACGGATTCTTGAATTTCATTTTGAACAAGATTAAAGATTGTTCTTGTATATACTTTTGCTGCATGGCGTTCAATTGTCAATGGTGTTTTGAATTTAGGAGTTGTGTTTAGCGTTTTATGGTCTAGATCTTCTTGTGCAGATCTTTGAGTTTGCATTGCCGCATCAAATGAAAACATAAATTGAATCAACGTGTCTCCATAATGAGTGACGTTTGAGAAAAATGAATTTTCACTTTCAAGTCGAGATGTTGTTCTCATCAATCCACAAAATTCAACATTCTTGAAGTATGCTGGAACCCATCTGTTTCTAATTTCATACATGTCTGAAAGCCACTTGTTTTCTTTTAATTCATATTCTTCAATCAATTCTGCCCATCTTATCTCAAATTGTTCAGGTCCAGTGTATATACTCCAAACTAGTTTATGAAATTTACTTTTAAATTCAGTGTTATGTAAAACATCAGAACAAACCTGCAAAAAAAAAAAACACTATTATAAATCTTTTCAAAAAAATTTCTTTTAAAATCACATATATCAATATATTTTCTAGTATATTACCTGAACGCGGGTTTTAACTTTATTGAAGAAAACAATATAAGAGTATAAGTCACTTATTATATACCCTATATTTACTAAGGTCGGTTACACTCACATATGAGTACTATTGCAAACTTTGCACGCTTTTCAAAAAAGTTTTGAAACCACGATATCACGACGTCCTCCTTTCACTCTCTCATTCTATTTCTGCATCTCATCTTCTTCTTCTTCTCTCTCTAAAGCTTTTCATATTTTCACACCACTAACCTCACTATAGAAACATCCATCCCATCGGCTCCAACAACGACCACCACACGGACACCATATCTATCATCCACACCATATGCTGAGTGAGACGATTTGGGGATTCTTGGAGTGGATATCGAGGTAGGGATGCCCAACGATCTCACCGCTCATACTTCATTGGTTCATCCTCTCTGCCAACCGATTATCGCTTTGGGTTCATTTCCTTCTACGAATTGTTGTTAATAGGTATGTTCTCTTTCTTTTTCCACTTCCTTTTAGATATTATCCCGCATAGGTATTGTTACTATGGGGTTTCCCTTTAATTTCTTCTTTAAATAGTACCCTTTGCGTTTCTAGGGTTTTGCTTTTGGGTGAAACGCATGCTTATGGCAGTTATTCAAATTTGAATCAAACAAGTATTCATCATCTTTCTTTGGTCGATGCCTCAAGGCATAAAAGATGCAGCAGTATGGTGCCGATTAGGATTTTGGTTATCGATTTTGCATTCCTCTCTCATCCTTCTCCGTGATTTGTGATGTTTATCGGCGACGGTGGGCAGGGTTCCGGTGTATCCGATGACAGCGGTGGTCTTTTCCGGTACAACAGATGACCAGGATTTTCTTTCATCGATAGGATGGTTCGACTCAATTCCGCTAAGTTCACCAGCTCCGATTTATGTCAGTTGTAGAAACAGGTAGACTTTAAGATGATATTGTCTAAATTTTGTTTGTTTGTTATGACTTAATTTGATTAGGTCATCTCATAATCTTATTCACTTTGTTGGTTATTAAATTTGGTTGTCAACATTTAATAATCAACATACAAGCTAAAGCGTCTAAAACATTAGTGGGCTACAAGTTTGATTTGGTTATCAATTAGCCAACAGAACATTAAGTCATTAAGATGACATAGTTTTGAACTTCTGATTTTTTCTAGTTATTAATAAATTTATCAAATATAATTCATAATTACTTTCACGGTAACGCTGGGAAAGATGAAGGGTTGGAACTGTTTTCTGCTATAAGGGATTTTCTAATCATACTAGAAAAGCTGTGTAAAATGATACAGACTGCTCATATAAAACAATTGATGAAGAATTATGATCAGAGTCAGGCTGCAAGCGGTGATTCTATGCCCCCATCCCCACCAAATGCCATGAGACATAAATTATATATCTTTCTAAACAAAGTTAGGATGACAATATTATTAATAAATATATTACATTTCTAGTTTGGAGAATGTTACCTTTGCAGGAAGTTTGTTTGTTATGTGCCACGTGCAGAGCCTGTGTTTTGATTCATTAAAAACTTTTGAAACAGCAACTTTCATAGCTGGATCTTGATTTGTTACAATAATGTTAGGCTGTTTTTTAAATGGTTTCAAAAAACATTCCAATAACCACGTATATGACTCGATATTTTCTTTTGATATCATCCCAGCACCAAGTGTAACACATTTTCTGTGATTATCTACACCAGTAAATGGTACAAAAATCATACAGTACCTGAAAAACAAAAAAGTTTATATTAAAAAAGTCTAATTTAAGACTTTATAATAAATTAATTTGAAAAAAAATATAAATTATTAATAACCTGTTTGTACTGTATGTTGCATCAAATGATATGATATCACCAAAAACTTCATAGTTGCATTTTGCAGTTTCATCAGCCCAAAAAAACCAAGATAACTCACTATTGTTTAATGTAAACTCAAAAGTAAAATTGTTCAAATGATCCCTTCTTACTTCCATCTTATCTTTTAACATCTGAGCATCATTCTCACCAATAAAACAATTCAAATCCCTTCTGAAATTTTTAAAATCAACTGTTGTACCATGCACAAGATAACGGGATCCTCTAACATTGTTGAAGCAACTTGGTGGAGGAAATTTTCTTCAGTTTCATCTAACCGCCTTCTTTTCCTTAAAAGATGTTTATATTCTTTTGGAACTAGCTCATGATTGTGCCTCTCTTCAAAATCATAAACCTCATAACAATTATTTTTAACAGAGAACTTAACTTTCCATCTAGCTTTACAATCTGTTTTCTTGTAATTACTGTTTCATTTCTACTTTCCACTATTTGATTCATCCAAAGTGTCCACAATGACATTATTAATAGCAAATGCTTTGTTGCATAGTATATATTTGAGAAGAACTTTTTCATTTGCATCTTTCTTTTGTGTAGAAAGCCTAATGTCAAAACCACATTTTTCTGCATAATCATAATACATTTTTATTGCACTTTCTATTGTTGCGAACTTTTGGCCGATACAGGGTTTTTGATCTTTTGGCACTTGTGGTATCCAAACTAAAGAACCTTGGGGTGTATTACTTGCAAAACTATAATATGAATCAGATGTTGATGTATCATTTGATGCTGCAAAAAACATTTCATATAAAAATTTAAAATACATTCTTTATAAACCTAAAATAATAATGCAACAAGTATTAAACATATTTTTAAATTACCTCCTTCTTCAAGTTGATTGTTCGTTGTTGCTTCAATATAGTTTTCTCCATCCATTGCTTAAGTTTTATAAGATATATGAAAATATTAACAATATCATTAAACCTGCTGATGAATAACAACTAAAAAGTTACTTTCTATTGAAGACAAAAAATAAACTGTCATTTTGGTAACTACCATGTCCAATTTCAGACAAAAACCGTAGCCAAAGTGCCAAAAGCTGCAAAATAAATGCCCTAAAATGGGTAAAATACTGCAGAAATTTAAGTTTTACTGGTTTTGTTCCTATAAGTTTTCCCTATTATTCCCAACTAGTTTCGCTTGATTTAAGTTTTAATTTATTTACTTGAAAGATACCAGGAAGTTTCATATTAACATCTTAAATTATTTTATTTGTGTTTGATTTTCCTACCTTGGTGTAAACTTAACAGTTAAAAATTTTAACATGTTAATTAAATTTTTTTAACATGTTAAATAGTCTAGTTAGTAGAGAGTTTAAGCTTTTCAAACAATATCAATCTGAAATCATTCGTGTTTATAAGTCAAAAACTGCAGCCAAAGATGCAGAAAAAATGTCATCAAATGGGTCAAATACTGCAAAATTTTAATTAGTAAAGAGTTTCAGATTTTCAAACTACTTTACGCCATCTTAATGCAAAGGTGATATACAACAAATTATTGACCAAATGTCTTTAAAACTGCAGTAAAATGTGCCAAAACTGCAACCGAAATGGTTGATAAACTTCAGAAAAATTATGCTTAATTGGATAAAAAACTACAGCAAAAAATTCCATTCATAAACTGGCGTTTTGATAACTTTCCACCCATGTTCATAATACTTTTTGGCTTAAAAAAAATTAACATGTTAAATTATTTTATTTCCTTTTGAGTTTAATAACTTGTTTTAGAATATAACAGTTAAAATATTTAACATGTTAAATTAAAATTATTTAACATGTTTAATAGCCTTGCTATTAAAGAATTTTCCAGATTTCAATGTGTTTTATAACAATTACATCACTGAAAATTATTTTAAATTTATCTTTGCGTTGGGACACAAAGTGCAGCCAACAACTGCTGCAAAAACATGCCAAAATATGCCGAAACTGAAAATAACATGAGTCATAAACTGCATCCAAAATATCTAGTCATGAACTGGCATTTTGGTGACATTTAACCAACCCATGTTCATATTGTTTTGTGGCTTCAAGAAAAATGATATTATCATCTTAAATAATTTTTTTTTAGTTTTCCTAACTTGTTTTAAAAGTTAAGATTTAAAAGATTTAACATGTTAAATTGCCTTGATAATAAATAATTTTCCAGATTTCAATGTGTTTTATAATAATTTTACTAAAACTTTCCTAACAATATAATTTTGAAATTATCTTATGTTTTTAGGTCATAAACTGCAGCGAATACGTGCCAAAATGACTCAAGTATTGCAGCAAAAATAATCTGAAATGTGTTAAAAACTACAGCCAAGAAAGTGTTAAAATGTGTTAAAACTGCAGCAAAATGTGTCAAAAGTTCAAAATGTCTTATGTCATTACATTCAATATGTTCCTCTGTGTCAAAAAGAGGCGCATTCAGCTAGACATGGACAAAAAAAACCGGTTTTTAAAACCGACCCGAAAGAAAAACCGAAAAACCGAGTTTTTTTAAAACCGGTCCCAACCCGACCCGGCCAATCGATTTGGAATAGGTTTGGGTGTCTGGATCAGAAACTGGGTTGAAAACCGATTTGAAATTGAAACCGGGTTGAAAACCGGTTTGAAATCGGGTTGGTTACAAAAACCGGTCCTGCTGAAAAACCCAAAAAAACCGGTTTAAACACCGGTCTGGAAACCGGTTTTCGAACGTTATACAACGGCATTATAGCCGTTACTAGCCGTTTTTTTGGTATTTTTGACCCACAATTATAGTATAAATACCCCCTTGTAGTTTAGGATCAATCACACCTTCAAAACACTCTCTAATCTTGCATTATTCATCTAATTTCTCACAAATCACTCTTTACTTTCTAAGAAAAATGGCATCTTCACAACCACCAACTCCTCAAAGCCAAACCGGTTCGCACTAAGTTGGTGCTTCTTCATCCCAAGCCACGGTTGTTAAGGTGGTTCCCACTTGTTTGGAAACACTTTGATTTATGTGTTATGAGTTTTGGTCCAAACAAGGCGAGATGCAAATATTGTTCAGCTTTGCTTAAACATGATGTTAACTCGACCTTGAAAGACCACGTGGAAAAACCATATTGTAAAATTTTGAAAGAACAAAAAAATTCCCAAGGTGGAGCCTCGATCACACAAGAAGGCGACTTGTTTGTGTACAACTTGGAAGCGGTTCGCGAAGAAATGGGGAATTTTGTCATACAAGAAACGTTGCCTTTCAATCATTTTGACAACCCACGTTAGACGAGGCTTATTCAACGAACACTTCAACCAAGATACACACATGTAAGTCGTGCTACTCTTAGACGTGATTGTTTAAAAAGATGGAAACAAGCAAAAAATGAATTAATTACTTATTTTGAAAATTTAGAAACCGGTGTTAACTTAACAAGTGATGTTTGGTCCGCACCACACGGTTCACCCGACTCTTATATTTGTGTAACGGCCCATTGGATTGAACCGTCTTCTTGGCAAATGTTGAAACGAACTATTGCGTTTCAATTGTTTGATTACCCTCACACCGGTACAAATATTTTTAATATGATTGACAAAGTTATTCAAACGTTTAAGTTAGAAAACAAGATTTTATCAATATCTTTTGATAACGCGTCGAATAATACCGCGGCAATCACACAATTAAAATTAAAACACCAACCTATTTGTGAAGGGGTATTTTTTCATAATCGTTGTGTCGCACACATAATCAATTTGGCCGTTCACGATGGTCTAAAACTTATTGAAACACAAAGAGAAGGTTTTCGAAGAATGTTACGCGATATATATAGCAACAACACAAGGCATGCTAACTATATAAAATTTTGCAAAAGTGTGAATGCCATTTGTTTGGGTCCGAATTGGGATTGTCCAACAAGATGGAGTTCCACTTGTAACATGTTCGAAAAACACGTTTTGCAAAAAGGTAGTTTAAATGCATTTCATGAAATTTTGGTTAGTCAGGGAAAAGCGGCACCATACCACCATTTGAATTGGAATGTTATTGAAGCTGTAGCGGAATTGCTACAAGTTTTTAGAGCTTCAACCACCGCTTTGTCGGGAGTTTATTATCCCACTAGTTGTATAACACTTCACAAGTTATATAACATGACTAGAAAATTAGGGGAAATGGAATCTAGAGGTAGTCCATACAAAGAAATGGCGGCAACTATGAAGGAAAAATTTAGAAAATATTTTTCGGAATTACCGCCGGTTTTTACTTGTGCATCCGCTTTAAACCCATGTTACAATGTAGGGGGGGTAGAAAATATAATTGAAAAAATTTGTGACGAGTTGGGGTTGAACACGGTAAAAGAACCACTTTTTTCACAAGGTATGGTAGCAAGATTTAACAAACATCTCACGGATATGTATGATGTTTATTTTGAACGTTATGGTCAAATGTCGTCCGTTCAAACGCAATTGAGACAAGCTTCTCAAAATGTAAACGATTCGGACATGTATTTAAACGATTCTTTGTTGGACACATCTAATAAACGTGCACGAGGTAACACTCCTAGTAGCGAACTTGGGAGGTATGGTGCCGAAAACTATTTACAAGGTTTGACTCCCGATGAATTTAAAATTTTTTTATGTGTTGGCTTGGTGGAAAAGTAAGGAAAATCAATTTCCGGTCTTAGCCGCCATGGCCCGAGATTTACTAACCGTCCAAGCTTCCACGGTAGCTTCGGAATCCGCTTTCTCTATTAGTGGCAGGGTCATTTCGATACGTAGGACGCGACTAACTCCACCTTCGGTAGAGATGGCGATTTGCTTGAAGGATTATTTGGATGCGGCGGAGAGGGTGCAAAACATACGCTCACTTGAGGGAGAACTTGAGTATGAAGGCGAAGTGTACGAGGACGAGGTGAACGCGGACTTAACCGAACCAATGTCCGAATATGAAGCCGAAATGGATGAATGGATAAGAAGCAACTCCGGTTCGGGTGAATAATAGACTATGTTTGAAGACTTATTTCCTTTTAAGACTATGTTTTTTAAGATTATGTTTTCTATTATGCTTGATGTTTTGATGTTTTTTATCTTCGGATTCCTTTATGTTTTGATGTTTTTTATCGTGTTTTTTAATTAATGAAATCATATTTTTAAGTTACAATGTGTTTATAAGAATTTGTAGTGTTTAAATTGTTCAAAATATATATATATATATATATATATATATATATATATATATATATATTTCTGCACAGAACAGTGAACACAGCTGCAAAACAGCAGCAAAATTTGTAAAAAAACCGGTTTTTTACCGGGTTTTTTTTTCCGGTTTTTTCAAAAAACCGGTTTCCAACCCAGGTCCAATCGATGTGAATAGTTGGTAGATGTGGGACCTAAAAACCGGACCGGTTTCCAAACCGGTTTTCAAACCGGACCGGTTTGGGAAAAAAACCGGTTTGTACATCTCTACATTCAACAAAGATGCAGGATTAGGTCCAACACATATATAAATCCCATGAGATATATAACTAATATCTACATTAAAATTACTTACGCATCTCATGGTGTTTCTAGGCTTTGATATAACTAAAGACCAAAAATCTACAAATATAGACAGATTCTGAAACAAATTTATCACTGAAAACATAATAATTGACTCAGTTTTAACAGTTTATATTATCCAGATTGTTTTAACAGGCAAACTGCAGGAAATGAACCTAAACATCTCACAATAAGGCGACTAGAACCTAAAAAGCCAAATCATCCTAGGCAGTAAAAGGGAAAAATAAAAGAACCGCATATACATGCCAACGCACACACTTTCAGTTTAACCTGAATCTGACAAATTCAACTAAATAGCAATTGACACAAATTTGAGAAATTCAACTAAATAACAAATCACAAATCTGAGAAATTCAAGTAAATTACAAATCACAAATCAATTTAACACAAATCAGAGAAATTCAACTAAATAACAAATCAAACAAATCTGAGAAATTCAACTAAATATCAAATAAAAAATCAATTTAACACAAATCTGATAAAAAATTCAATAAATCAAAGAGTTTGCTGCTGTAAAACTATCTAGAGAAAGAGAGAGATCTGAGAGAGAGACGTACCTTGAGAGAAAGAGGGTCGTAATTCTTGCTGTACTGCGATTATATGTAGAGAGAGACGAACTAATGTTTGATGTATCTAGAGAGAGAAAGCAACGAATCTATAGAGAGAGAGAGAGAGAGAGAGAAAGAGAGAGAGAGGGAGAGAGAGAGAGATAAAGCGTAAGTTAGAGAGAGAGGTAAACAGAAGAGGAGATTGTATCTACAGAGAGAGAAATCGTATTTTTAGAGAGAGAAACAGATATGTGTAGATTGTATCCAGAGAGAGAAAGAGAAGGGGGTAGTAGAAAGTGAGAATTTATATTTTTAACATTTGGACAATAATACCCTTGGTTCCCTAGTTCCCCACTTTTTTGTGGTTCCCCATTGAACCCAATCCTATATATATATCAAAGTTTAAAGAAAAAAAACCTATTTTGAAAGGCTTTGTTCGGGTTTACGTTGGTGTAAAAGCCACCATCACCGACGTCTCTTTCACCATGACCCCCTGATAACCTTGAAAACAATGACCACTGTCTCCTTCACCCTCCATGAACCCACCAGAAAATCCTACCCCTGCGCAGTTCAAACATATCAGTATACCAAATTTCAGCACATGATCAAACATCCATAATATTCAAAATGTATATTTTAATTGAGAAAGTAACTCATATATTCAATCGAGATATTATACTAAAAAAAACCCAGCAGATCTATGTTTAAAACAAGATCTGAGTTTTCAAACTACAAAACGCAGATCGGGGTTTGAAAACTTCAAAACACAACTTCTTTCCGGGATACAGGGTGTCGTCGTCTTGTTTTCCTGTTTTTTCCTTCGTCGGGCTTTCTTTATGTTTTTTTCCCACCGGTATCGACCCCACCACCTCCTACACCACCATCTCCTACATCCCACATCACCCACCTCAAACTCTAAAACCCAGAACCACACCGTCTCCTTCAAACACCCATCAATACCACCCTTCCCGTCACCTAAATCCACCTGCAACGGTAACAAAAGCTAACATTCGAGCCAATATTTGAATAAAAAAATAATAAGAACAGATCCATGTAATCCTACCTGAAAAGGATACCACCTCCAAAATCAGATCCGAAAGAAACATTGAGGCTTGGAACCCAACATCACCAAGAACGACATCATCATAACCTACCCCCCCCCCCCCCAAAACGTCGGAACCACCAAGGAGCCGGTGGATCTGCTGCCGCCCATCATCTTATTTATTTATTTAAAAAAATAAATAAGTTTTGCATCAAACACATATGTTACCTGTGTAAACATATGCTAACATATGTTATGATGCAAAACTTATTTATTAAAAAAACGAACGACACTTTTTTTTTTATTTTTTTAGCTCAAAACTTTTAAAAACATGTATATTACATGCCCTAAAATTTTCAAATAAAAAAAAGCTCAAGGAGTATGGTTTTCTAGGGTTCACTCAAAAAGTGTGGATTTTCTACCAATACTTAGCCTGTATGATTGTATGTAATTTTTTTAAATAGATTAATAGTTACAAAGCTTACATAATTATCAAATATTGTGTTTTAGTAATAATAATGGTAATCTATTATCTCTATCCTAAAATGTGATGTTGGTGAGATGTTTTCCCACCTGCCCCTTCAATTTTGCATCTTTATTGTATTTAGTCTATAATATTACTTTGGTTTTACGCCTTTAACCTTTAATAATTGCAATTTTAACCTTAGACTACTAATTCATAATCCCTTCGTTCGCTAGTTTTTTTTCTTAAACAACTAATCTATTGACGTGTTTAAAGATTTTGCCATCAAGTTTCTAAAATTTCGAGATTGCCTCTTTCCGTGCCTTTACTTGGAAAAGAAAAAGCATTTTTACTTGGGAATTTTTATATATCTGTCAATATAAATACGAGTTTGTCTACATTTCGACTTAAACTGTATTTTTTTTCTTCTAGTAAATTCAGAGTTTATCCCTTTTTGTACCTTTACATGGAAAAACTACTTTTTTTGCGTTCGAATTTTTATATATGTGTCAGTATAAATACGATTTGGTCTAAGTTTCGACATAAATTTTTTTCTCTTTTGGAAAATGAGTAATGTCAAATACAATACATTTTCATGCTTATATTATGTGCGTCTCCAGTTGGTCCACATTTTTATGTAAATTTTATTCTGAACCGAGTTAAAAACATTGTGTTTTAAACTTTTTAGTAATTGTCTTTTACGCATTGTGTCTTACGAATTGTGTGTATCGCATTGTTTCTTAGAGTGTTCAGAGTGGGGCGGGAGAGGGGGCGGGAAAGCCTTTCATGGGGGGAACACCGCCCCGGTAAGGGGGGGGGGGGTGGGCGGGGAAAATCCAGGGGCGTGGGGGCAAAGGGTGGAGTGTGTTGTTGGAGGCTTTTGATTGACTGGTTTCTTTTTTTCTTTTTTTTTAATCTAACACAAATAATAATAATAATAATAATAATAATAATAATAATAATAATAATAATAATAATTAGGCCTGTAAACGAACCGAACGAACACGAACACATGCGTGTTCGTGTTTGTTCATTTAACTTTAACCGAACACGAACACGAACACATAATCGAACACATTTTTGTGTTCGTGTTCGTTCATTAAGAAATTTGTCGTGTTCGTGTTTATAACACCCCAACCAATGGCGGAAACATCGGGATGTCACGTATTGATGATTGTTCAATAGCTCATGGTACTACATGAAAGTTGAATAATATTAAACAATTTACAATTTACAAGTAAATATTACAAAGGTTGATTAATATAAACTAGGTCCAAAGCTCCTATGTGTTCCAAGACTTGTACAACTTCCAATAGCAAATAAACCTGAAACATGTTAAATTGGAAAGATGGGGGGTCAACTATAAATAGTTGGTGAGAATACATAGGTTTTGTATATAGTTGAAAACAATATGTTGTATAACAATCATAGTTGAAGTATAATAATGAGTAATGATAGAATATGAGTCCGACATGTAACAATACGTCTTTTGTACAAACAAACCTTGTGTCGACTGAGACCTAACTCGCAAATTAGTAAAAGTGTAACTGTTTTCGATCATCCTTGAATTTATGCGGGGGGATGGGTTTGTCAGACCTATAGCGCTATAATCTAAACAGGCGGCTTGATCAATGTTAATGATTGTACTGTGTCTTTTTGTTACAGTCAAATAATAGAATGAGTAAATGATAGTGTATAAAAGGTTTATAATTGAATCATAAGTTTCAACAATGTAAGAATGAGTAAATGATAGTGTATAAAATGTTTAAACATGTTTCACCCCAAAATGTAAAACAGAAAAAATGGGCTATGTAAACTCACCTTAGTGTTAGAATGAAGACCCTTGTTATAAGTAAATGTGGCTCGTGTGTATCCAAATATTACCCTATTTCAAGGTAATAAATAAGTATTGGGGAAAACTTAATAAGTCTAAGTTTTCTAGTCTAAAATGTGCTAGGGTTCCTAATTTGGGGATTGACAATTGATTTATGATTAAATTTGAATAATTTAAATAAATAAAGAACTAATTAGTGAAAACGTTTTCTGACCAATATTATCTAAAAGTAGTTGAATTATAATGTAATAAATGTAAAAATAATTTTTATAAAATTATTTTCTTAATTAATGAATATTTATATATTAATAATTATTTGACAAAATGTAGACTTAATATTTAAAAATATTAAAATTTATAAATTTCGAATCAAAAATTTTTATTTCTGATCTAAATGATTAATAATAATTTATGTGAAATTTTGATGCAAAAATAATGAAAAATGAATTTATTATGATTTATTTATGATTAAAATAACAAAAATCGATTAAAAATATTAAATAAATGATTTTTCAGAAATAAAAATCATTTCTGGAATGTTTATTGTTTTATAAGTTTAGGATAATTTTTGTAGAATTTTCTAAAATCGTTTTGATATTTTAATAGAATTTTATAATTATAATAGAATAAACTTGTATTATTTATTATATATAATAAATAAAAGATTTTTGAAAAACTAAAAATTGGATAATAAAGTTAATCATTTGAATAACATAAAATAAATTTTGTAGAATTTATAAAGCATTTTTAGTATTTTAAATCTATTTTTAAAAATAATAATGAATATATAAGTAATAAAGGTTTTTAAAAAAAAGGTTGCATATGGTAGGGATCGAACCCGCGTCAAACCCGGGTCAGGGTTTTAAATCACAAGTCCAGACCAGTTGGTCTGGACCCTGAGAACGAATAATCTAGGTCTGAATTAATTATATAGCATAACTGATTTGTTTTAATAATTGGTTTTTAAAAAGAAGTAGCGTATGGGACTCGAACCCGGGCCATAGGCCGGTTCGTGTCTTAAAGTGAGGAAGCCATACCAACTGGTCTGCTGATCAATTGGCGTTAGATCTTGTTCTGTTTTAATTATATATCGAGGTCTGCAAATAGATTATCCCCAAATACAATCGCATGAACCCTAGGATTTCTAATAATCAAAATTAACGAGCAATAACCTGATTATTCATGGGGTTATTGCTGTTATAGTGCCGATAAACAAAACCAAACAAAAAATTTAGACTTACAAACGGAAATCGAGGATGAATTGCTCGGTCAACCGTAAAGTCAAACGCGAACCAAATGGGGATTAAAGTGAGATTTTTAGAAGAAATTGTGAGTGGGGAAAGAGTTATCGGTGATTTGGGACTGAGATTGAGGGCTCAATTTATAGTGTAACATACGTGTGATCGATTTGGTAAGTTTGACCCGTGTTTAAAATATAATACGCGTATAATCTATATAATTGGTAAATTTTGATTGTTAATTGACGTGGGTACAAAGCAGAGATGGTCAGTCAACAACTTACCATATCAAAATTGAAATTATCACGCGAATTGAATGTTTATTGGATGAGATTGACGCACAGTTGACTTTCCCAAAGTCAACTGCGTGGTTAAAGAGGATACATATATATATATATATATTCGCGTCTGATTGTTATACCAAAACAAGCTGTAGATCAGCTGGTAGGGCTGTGTGTGTGTGAACTGGTTTGAGACGCGGGTTCGAGTCCCGGCCCAAACATCTATTTTTTTTACAATTATTTCCAAGGTTTCATGTGATAATATAATTATAGTATGGTTCTAGGAGTCCAAACGTGACACGAAATATTTTTTAAAAGGTACGATAATGATAAAAATGCAACGTTTTATAAATAAATGTCACGAACGTACAAAATAAATACAAAATGTTACGGTGTTCGTTTATGTTCGTTCATTTAAACCTAAACGAACAGTTCATGAACATAAACGAACACAAATGATCAATATAAATGAACACAAATGAACATAAACGAACACCAATGAACGTAAACAAACACCAATTAAGACCATGTATAAGATGAGCTATAACTGGAAAAATAATGAACTTACATCAATAAACTTTAGCCAAAACAATCATTGGTGGATGGCATATGCCTAGCTTCTAATCGTGGTAAATGATAAAACCCACAAAGCTATAGAGAAAAAAACGATAAGAGAAGGTGGGTCATACTTGCGGCGTTGTGGAGGTAGGAGGCTGGAGAGTGGAGACGAGGCTGTGGATGTGGTCAGCCGAAAGTGGAAGAATGTAGGGCTGTGGAGTGTGAAGAAGAAGGGAGGTGGAGCTTTGAAGTGTGGAGAGCGGCTGATATGTTTAGAATGTTAGGGTTAGGTTTAAGTTTTTAGAACATATCAAATATATTGTATATAGTATAATATGAATTAAGGTTACTTTAACAAAAGAGAAATAAATAATAAAAATAACTTAAAGTTTAATTAAACGAACAAAAATAAACAAACGAACATAAATGAACATAAGTCAACGAACATAAACGAACGTTCATGAACATAAATGAACAAACAAAACGTGTGTTCATGTTCGTTCATTTAACTAAACGAACTTCCAGCCGAACAATTCACGAACAGTTCATGAACGTTCGGTTCGTTTACAGGCCTAATAATATTTCTTTCACCCCCCCCCCCACTCCCCACAATTTTCACCCTTCACACATGGGTCTCACAAGTGCCATATGGCGCTTCATCCCCCTCTTCTCTCCCCCCCCCCCCCCCTCCACTCCTTATAGTCTTACGCAATTTGTTTTCGTGTGTTATTGCAAGGTTCGACTCGTCGCGTGCCGCAACAACACACGACGGGTAAAATACTAGTTTTAATTTATTTATTTATTTATATATAATAAACGAAAATATGATGTGACACATGGCACTAGATTAAGCCCTCACACCCTTGAGTGACACATGACACTAGGTTGGGTATATCTTCCCGTTATTTCCCTCTAAAAGTCTTTTTCTCTCTCACGTTTCATCCTCACAATTTTTAAACGTTAATAACTTTTATATACGACAATTAAAAAAATTACACAAAATTAACAACCGTTTTATTATCTTTCCAACGAATACCATAATGTTATACAAAAAACGAAAAAAATAAATTTTTAGCAAGTTTTTTTTCATACTCTAAAGAATAACCTAAATTAAACCAATATTTATTAATTTATAATTTAAATCTTTATCTCTATTTTTATTATTTATTTCCTATATAATAAACAAAAATCTTATGGTTACCTTAGTTCTCTCTCATTTGAAATAATATTATTAAATCTTAATTTCACATTTATCTCTTATTTAGTTTCTTATCTAATTCTTTTTATATTTTCGCTTATAAAAAAACCATTTAATATTTTATTCTATCACGCTCTGCAATAGTTGTTTTTGGCTCTGTTACTCATCCAAGCATACATTCTCCCTTTAAGATGTATTTTTATTCTATTTTACATGATTAAAATTATTGTTTTCTCATATTATAGTACATTAATTTCTATGATGCATCGTAACACACATTTTGCTACTTCATATTAGATGTGTCTATCCCAGAAAGCTTCCGGGATATAATTCGGTATGTTAATTTCAACTAGTTTAATCCCCTCGCGTTGTGGCAGGAGAGTAAAACCATGCCAAATAGCATCGATGTCATAGCACTGCCAGCAACCACCAACATTGAAGTTGCAGCGTGTTAATGCGAAGAAATTAAACTGAAACATAAAACATGGAAAAGAACACTACGTTGATCTAGAACTCGCGTGTTGCGACGATCTTGTCAAATAGGAAAAAATATATGTTAAAACGTTGAACTACTTACGCACGTTGCGATGTGGTAACTTGCAAAATTTAGTACAAAATGTTAAACGAAAACTTGTGAAAGATGAAAAGCTAAAATAAAAAAGTTGTAAGGTTAATCAGCAAACGATGAAAAGTTTTTAACTAGAAGTAAAAAATCTATTTTTCTAACAACACCCTAAACATGAAACAAAATACATGTATGCGAATTTTTTTTTAATGTCGAACACAAAAAAGTTATAAATTAATGTTATGTAAATAACCGGATACATTTTATTTTAAATATTTAATTAGTGTCAGGTTCGATCTTTGATCTTACCGGGTTTTATTGATTTTCCACTGTCATGCATTTGGACAGGTGGGGGAGGGGGGGTCAGGTTTTTCCCGAAACTGGTGGTTTGGTGGGTTCTGGCTACCCAGCGCTACCAGTGGGCGGGCACCTAAGACGTGTCTTCACCCATGGGCGTATGGGTGCTTTTGTAACCAATTGGTGGATACCTCACGTAGTCGGGAAATTGTTTGTTGGCCGTTACAAAAAATAGTCATCAAACTTAGTAAACAACATAATGAGGCAGTACAAACCACCTTATGGTAGAGTGGTATGGAGGCTCAATGATAGAAGATCCATGACTGAAAGGTTATGGGTTTGATTCTTGAGAGCACTAGGTTTTACCAATTATTCCATTGTCGTGCTTTCAGGCGGGTGGATAGTCAGGTTTTTCCTGGAACTGGTGAACTTGGTGAAACCAGGAGCTACCTTATATGTTTGGCTATACCGGGTGGAAGGGGTCTGATTTGACTGAATAGGAACTTCGAAGGGAGTTCTTGGTGAATTTTGTTGGCCGTTAAAAAAAACATAATGAGGCAGTTGAAGGATCTTTTTTTGAACGGTATGCTTCATGAAAAACAGCTAAACCTCAACAGCCAAAAAAAAAAACTTACAATATATACAACGGATATTTCACCCAACTATTCCACTCTACATTTTTTAATCTAGAGCGGTGTTTAAACTAAAAAAAAACGACATACATTTAACACTCACTACCACCTCTACGACTCTAGGCGATGAACAGTCAAACACCTTATTATTAAAACTCAATATGGTACAGAGATAAATCGTGTGTCTTCACAATGAAAGGATCCCCTTAAATAGGGATAGTACATACAATATACATGGAAGTTATCAATCTATATTAAATCATAATAATATGGTAAATGGTTGACTTTTGTATTAATGGATGATTGGTCAAGATTGGTTGGCATGATTGCCGTTTATATTAATAGTCCCCCGCAGTTGGAGCGTCGTAGGAACGGACACTCAAACTGGATCTGAAGTCTTCAAACAATGTTCTTGGAAGTCCCTTAGTAAAAATGTCTGCATATTGAGAGGAGGATGGGACGTGAAGGACCTTTACGTGACCGATTTGTACTTTTTCGCGAACAAAATGGATATCTAACTCCACATGTTTCGTCCGTTGATGTTGGACCGGGTTTTCGGATAGGTAGATGGCGGATACGTTGTCACAATACACAATAGTGGCTTTGATGATGGGAACGTGTAACTCTAAGAGAAGGTTGCGTAGCCAACTTGCTTCGGCAACTGCATTTGCGACTCCACGATATTCGGCTTCGGCGCTGGACCTGGAGATAGTGGGTTGTCGCTTGGAGGACCATGAGATTAAGTTGTTGCCCAAGAAAACACAATATCCTGAAGTGGAGCGACGTGAGTCAGGACAGCCGCCCCAGTCGGCGTCTGAATACGCAGTCAAAGTCGTGGAGGAGGATGCTGAAAGTCGTAACCCATGAGTGAGAGTGCCCTGAAGGTACCGAAGTATGCGTTTGAGAAACGCAAAGTGGGGTTCCCTTGGTGCATGCATGAACAAGCAGACCTGTTGAACAGCATATGTTATGTCAGGTCGGGTAAAAGTGAGGTATTGTAAAGCACCTGCTAGGCTTCGGTATAGGGTGGCATCCTCAATTAGTTCTCCATCGGTTGCCGAAAGTTTTGAGTTAGTGTCACAGGGGGTGGCACATGGTTTGCATCCAGTCATATTGGCACGGTGTAGAATGTCACGTGTGTATTGCGATTGTGACAAAAATAAACCTGAGGAATCCCGGATTGCAGTAATGCCGAGGAAATGATGAAGATTGCCTAAATCCGTCATGGCAAATTCGTTTGAGAGCATGGAGATGATGGAGCGCAATAATGTGGAATCTGATGCTGTTAATACGATGTCATCCACATATAGAAGAAGGTAGGCAATGCTATTTCCGCTCCGATAAATAAAAAGTGACGAGTCACATGTGCTACTCCGAAAACCACGGGATAGAAGAAAAGTGGAGAATCTGTTGTACCATGCACGAGGGGCCTGTTTTAGGCCGTATAAGGATTTGCGTAAGCGACAGACAAAATCAGGGAATCGTTTGTCCACAAAACCCGGAGGTTGATTCATGTAGACAGTTTCTTCCAAGTTACCATGAAGGAATGCATTCTTGACATCCAGTTGATGAATAGGCCAGTTTCGAGAAACTGCAAGGCTTAAAACTGTGCGTATAGAGGCTGGTTTAACAACTGGGCTGAAAGTGTCATGACAGTCGACCCCCACTGTTTGAGATTTGCCATTCACCACTAACCGGGCCTTATATCTTTCCAATGACCCATCAGACTTGAATTTGTGCCTGAATAACCACATGCAACGAATAATAGGTGGCCCGACTGGTTTTGGTACCAATTCCCAAGTCTTGTTTTCCTGCAAAGCACTAAATTCATTGGTCATAGCTTTTTGCCAATTTGGATCCTCGTAGGCTTTGGTGTAGGATGTGGGAATGGGTGAGATGTGTGTGGGAGTGGTGGTATTAAGGTTAAATTTTGGGTTTGGTTTAGAGATGCCAGACTTAGCACGGGTGACCATGGGGTGTTGGTTGGTGGTAGTCGGTGGTGATTGAGCAGGTGAGGATGTGGGGGAGGGTGGAGTTTGGTTGTCTGCCATGGTTGTCGAAACAAACTTTTGGCTGGAAAAATGAAAACAATTGTTGTCGAAACAGAGCACAGCTCTGATACCATAAAACTCAATATGGTACAGAGATAAATCGTGTGTCTTCACAATGAAAGGATCCCCTTAAATAGGGATAGTACATACAATATACATGGAAGTTATCAATCTATATTAAATCATAATAATATGGTAAATGGTTGACTTTTGTATTAATGGATGATTGGTCAAGATTGGTTGGCATGATTGCCGTTTATATTAATAATTATTACGTTCCTTCCACAAAGCCCAGCAAGATATCATAATTATACCCCGAATAATCTTTTTTCCCCACTTAAAGGCCTGCATAGCTTCCTGAATTTGCAACAAATCCTCAAATGTCATCGAGCCACTAAACTGAATCTTGCACCATTTCAATACAGCCGCCCACATGCCATCTGCAAAGCCACAATCCATCATAAGATGCCTTATGGACTCATCACAAACTTCACACATCAGATACACAGTATCCGATATATTAACTTGCCTCCTAACCAAAGCTATACGGGTCAGAATTCAATCTTTCCCAATCCTCCACATCAACATATTAATTTTTATCGGAGCCCATGACTCCCACCGAATAAGTTGTTTCATCGGAGTGTACCTATCCTTCCTCATTCGCTTTTTGACAGCAGCAACTGAAAAACATTTATTCTCTTCCGAATCCCACATCCATCGGTCGTTGGATCCAGAGAACCGAACCTGTGACAACAAGTAAATTAGCTCCTGCATTTCAGAAATGGACTCAACGGAATCTGCATTCAGCGCTCCATTATCAGCCAATATGATCGACCCACTATCCTCTTTTAATCTGTCCCGAACTGCACAATTCTTATTTTTTTCCCCAACAAAAAGATGCAGCCATCTCTCCATTAATAGTACAGACCGATACCAAATGTCCTTCCAAAATCTTATATCCTTTCCATTCCCAAGCTTACATGAAAATAAGTATTTTAGGCCATTCCCATTAAACCTTAAATTATCCAAGAAGCTGGCAATCGACTTCCAACACCCTGAATTCACTCTTATGATAGGAAGAAACACCCATCTTTTTCGTTTCCCGTGTATACTTTCTATGATACGCCGCCATAATCCATTTTGGTCAATTTTAAATCTCCACACCCACTTAACTAAAAGAGCTGTATTAACGTCTGAAAGCTTCGAAATGCCCAAACCTCCTAATTTTTGTGGTCTAGTAACCACATCCCACGACACCCAACTCATACTTCTACCATCTTTACCACCCGCCCATAGGAACTGTCTCATCATTCTTTCAATACTCTCAAGCACCGCAACCGGGGCCCTATATAACGACAAGTAATACACCTGAAGACTCGCTAGCATTGATTTAATTAATGTAAACCTCCCGCTTATAGACAACACCTTAGATTTCCAAGATTGCAACCGATACCGGACCGTATCCAAAACCGGCTCCCAATTTGTAATCTGCTTCATATTAGCTCCCACCTTAATCCCAAGATAATTAAAAGGAAGAGTACCAACTTTGCATCCCACTAAATCAGCCATAGCACCAACCGCTTCCTCATCAACCCCCAACCCAAAAAGAAGAGACTTATGTATATTGATCTGCAACCCCGAAAACAAATGAAACACCCTCAGTAATCAATTAATTTTAACAACATTCTCCTTAATCCAACCCCCCCCCCCCATAATCAAGGCATCATCCGCGTATAACATATGACTAACGATTGGGCCCTCATTAGTCAAAGAAACACCTTCAAACTCTCCCAAACTACAAGCTTTAGAAATCATACTCGCCAACGCTTCCATCACAATGAGCCCCTTTTGACATTAGAACTCAACTATATGGGGCCCGTTAACCACCACCGCCGACCTAGCAGACTGTAAAATACCTTTTACCCAAAGGCCCCTCCTCGAAGGAAAACCCATTTGTCCTAATAAGGACAACAAGAACTCCCAACTCACATTATCATAAGCCTTTTCAAAGTCAATTTTCATGAGAAAAGATTGTTTACCATTATTTTTTACCCAACTAATAAGCTCGTTAAGAACAAGCAGGCCATCCAAAATAAACCTCTCCTTAAGAAAAGCAGATTGAGACTCTAAAATAATATCCCCAATTATCTTCTTAATTCTGCCAGCGATAACTTTAGAAATGAGTTTACTAACCACCCCAACTAAATTTATCGGTCTGTAATCCTTCAAACCCACAAGCGTCTTGGTCTTTGCGGTCAATATAACGAACAAGGTGCTGCATTCCTTACTAATGGTACCCGAAGCATGAAAATATTCGAACATCTTCATACAATCATCCTCCAAAAACCTCCAAAAATGTTTGATGAACCTGAAATTGAAACCATCAGGGCCCGACGCTCTGTCTGAACCACAATCAAAAGCTGCTTCCTTAATTTCATCCTTTGAAAACGGGGCCACTAAATCTTCAATCCTATCTCTTGGCACCTGTTTCAAATCATCACAAAATAAAAGCGGCCTACAAGTGTATGCCTCTCAAAAATGATTTCTAAAAAAGCAAAAAAAAAAAACTCCTTTTTAACAAGAGAAGGTCGAGAGACCCACGACCCATCTACTATCAATCCCGAAATAGCGTTTGCCGCCTTTCTCCCAATAATACAACGATGAAAGAAATCGGAGTTATCATCCCCTATAGAGGCCCACTTCACCCGATACTTTTGATGCAAATCTTTATTTTTAAAAATTAACAACTTCTCCACCTCTTTTTTACTTTCCTCCCAAACCCACAACTCTTCATCCTCCAAGTCCCTATCCTCCATACTCATCTCAAGGTCATTAATGTCTTTTTTTCAAAGAATCCAAGGCTTCCTCCTCTTTATTTAGAACTGTTTCCCACCATCCCCTTAGAGAAACTCTCGCAGCGAACAATTTCTTCTGAATCTTAATATCTGAAGGCCCTTCAAACTTGAAATTGTTGAACGCCTCAATCACCACCTCCTCACAACCCTCCCTTTCCAACCAGGAGTTAAACCATTTAAATGGTTTGGCTCCAAAATTAGAATCATACAAAGTCAACAATAACGGACAATGATCGAACCTCTCCCTCGGAAGAGCCCTTAGACAAGCGCCCGGCCACCTACCAAAAAATTCCTAGCAAACCAAAACACGATCAATTTTACTCAACTTCACAGCATTTCCCGTACCTGCCAGAAAGGTAAACTTGTTCCCACTCATCTTATACTCCTGTAAACTAACATCATCAATAAACATGCTAAAATCCCTAGTTATAACATTATTAAACATCGAATTTCTGCATTCATCCTTCCATCCAACAGTGTTAAAATCCCCAAGAATAATCCACATGCCCAAAGCACCCTGCATCAAGACCTTAAGACGGTCCTATAATTGTCTTTTTCACCCGCCTTCTGAGGCGCATAAATATTAACCACATTAATCACCAACCCATCCTCCACTAAATTCCTAGAAGTGATTAGAAAATTCCGATCATAAACCAACGACACCTTACAAAAAATTTTCGGATTCCATAAGCTCACCAAACCTCCCGACTTCCCTGTAGACCTAACCGTATCAGAACCAAAATCCTTATTACCCCAAATCTTTGAGAAATCAAAAACCTTGCTGTCAATTAACATAGATTCTTGTATTGCCAAAAAAATCCACATTATAATTTCCTACCATATATACCCTTTAACCATGACACTTTGCCAACATTCCCAATCCCTCTAGAGTTTACTGATAAAAAAATTCATTTAAAACCGGATTGTAAACCTGTACCTTTAACCGTTTCGAAGACCAACTGATCAAACCCATCCAATTGGACATCCATTTTCTGCGCAAACTCCTTTGTTTCTTCTACCACCATGTCGAGTTTGATCACCTTATCATTAGCAATTTCTTCCTCAGAAGGCACATAATGATC
Organism: Ambrosia trifida; assembly: GCA_028751855.1. Taxonomy (NCBI): domain Eukaryota; kingdom Viridiplantae; phylum Streptophyta; class Magnoliopsida; order Asterales; family Asteraceae; genus Ambrosia; species Ambrosia trifida. Next base: position 124,613,730 of record CM054123.1, on the reverse strand, counting down.
CTCCTCCTGATACGAACCTAGGATATTCCTATCGTCAACATCGACACCAGCCTTTGTCTTATCTCCACCATTCTCCAATTCCTCAGATAGAAGCGCCTGAAAAGAGTTTACCAAGGGAACAGAAATCGTGCTTCTAGATTTTACTACATTATTATCCAAAGCCTTAATAATTGGGTCCAATCCAAAAATGTCCTCTTCCACTTTCTTGGGTTCTTTAACGGGCCTATCATTGCTACTCTTGTATTCCCCACTGTTTGGCTGGCCAATATTCTTTTATAAAAAAGATTTTTTACATTTGTTTGACTTCTCCAATATCTCTATCTTATCACTATCCATATTTTGAGAAATAAAATTATCCCTTAAAAACTTTTCATCATTGACTCTTTCCCCTTTGCCTTCCTCTTGCACATTTGGAAACAAATCAGCATTTACTAGGGTCATAAAAACATTCCCCTAAAAATCCTCCTCAGCCGAAACATGCTCCTCGGCATTAACTCCACCCGCCGGAGTACACTCCGGCACAAAACCCGACGATCTCCGGCCACCTCCTTCACATTCATGGACAAAATCCACCAACCATTCTTTAAGGTCCTCCTCTACCCGGGCCTTAAATGTCTTTCCCCTCCACCTAAGAAAGATCTGATCATGAATGTGGTTACCGGATCCAACCAACACACCAATGTAATGGAAAGAAACATCAAACTGCTTCCTCTCCATCTGAGAAGATTTGACCACCTTGCCAAAGAAACTACCAACCTCGTTCAAAACCTGGTTATCCATTATACACAGCGGCAGACCATACACTCTCAACCATGCTAATCGTTCGAATGCAACTGCCTGACCTTCCCATATTGATTCTAAATCTAACTGATCAGGGCGACCAATAAGTTCATCTCCGGCCATCACCGCATGGTCGATGTTTCTGAAAATTATCAAACACATGAAACCTCCCAAGCACCGGGTCTCTCCCTCGGACAAACCCATCTCCTTCAATATTATTCTGATGTTCTTCAGAACCCACAGAAAGGTCACCCTCACAATAATAGTTGTACCATGAAACTCTTCAAATGCCATAATATTATCGTCCACCTTGATTGTTCTACCAACATCAGCCCCTGTAAAAGCCTCCTTAAACGACATGTTATTAACTCCACCATCCTTCTTAACATTATACGTGAAACTCATCCTGTGATCTCTACTTCGTTGATCACCTTTGTGCTCCTTGAATGCCCCACGAGCATTCACCTCTCCATCCTCTTAAACAAATCTAGCCACAATGTCGGACAGCCGAATCTCCCCCATAAGAATAGTCGATAACTTCTTCTCCATCTCTCCCTGGTCCTTCACGTCAACGAAAGACACGAATCCAAACCTTTTTCCTTACTTATCCCGTTTTTTTTTTTTTTTTTTTTTTTTTTTTTTTGCAATGTAAATATCGAAAATAGTGCCATACCCACGAAGAACCAGAGCCAAATCCAAACCACTACAGTGATCTGGAAGATTAGACACATAAAACTTAGTTATTCTCACCTAAATCTCCACCGGAATAGGTTTCCGACGTGAACCCATGAAACTTTTAGACTTGGTTAATGACAGTTGAAGGATCTTAATGACATAAGAATTAAATAAGTAAAGCCAATCGGTGTGGAAGTCGGCATAGCCCCGGCATGGTGATGATGGGCCGGCGTACACCGCCCCCCTCTTCTGGCATCGGCATGAGCGGTAAGCACATGACTTTTGTGCCAGGTCAAATGTTATTGTTTTTAATAGATTTTTTATTATTTTTAATAATTCTGGCCAATGAGTAGGCCCGTCATCATAGTGCACACCACCCCTTGAAGGTCCATCATGAAGATGTCCTTCCCCCCACTACTACGTAGAGGCCTATCATAAAGATGTCACCCCTCCACACCCAATGGTCTAGTATTACTGTTCAAAAAAATAAGTAATATTACTCAACTAATAAAAAAATGCTACTCTAATAAAAGCCAATCCTGGTTCAATGATTGTACCCATGGAGTGACAGTTGTACGGTGAGTCAATTGATAAACACTTGTCATAAATTATAATCATGGTGATTACCTTTTTTTTTTTTGATCGATCACAAACAAAACTTATTTAATTGAGTTCGTTTTTTTTTAATGGCATTTAACAGAGTTCATAAATGATAAATCAACTAGTTGACCAGATTCTTAATTGTCCACAATGGGCTGATGGGCCTGGAGAAGTAGAACGATCCACTTAATAGGTAAATAGTCGGTAGAGGTGCACAAAGTCAGGTTCTAATCAACACCGGCCCTAATATTTTGTAGAACTAAGCAACCGCTTAAGGCCACCAAAGTTCTAGGACCCCTAGTTTTACTAGGTTATGTTTAAAGCCGGCTTAGATCTTAAATTCATAGCTAAACGATGACGAAGTATCATAACAAATTCTACAGATCATGAGATATCTCCGAGATGCTTTGTAAAACTAGTAAATCGCAATGAAGTTAAAGTCAAATCAGACGCCATTTAATTTAGCTTCATCTTTTAGCATGAACTAAGCGGTGTTTAGTTACTATATAACTTTTGTTTATTTATTTGGTTGATTGTTATAGAGTTAACTAAGAGTTTCCAAATTGAAGTATTTTGTGTTTACTTTTAATTGAATTTTGCAGGAATTGCATTTGGTGGTTTGGACTTATTAAATAAATAAACATTAGATATTGATATTAGAACTCCTCCGTCTTTCATTATATCCATTTGTTCATTAGGTAGCATTGTTATCGTTTAGGAATAAACACTAAACACATTCAATAAATGATAAATCTTGATTCATACATCAGTTGTAGGATCTTCCTAACATGTTAAGGGGGAAATATATATTATAAAATTGTGAAAGGGCCCAACTTTTATAGTTCGGTATGGGATTAAAATGGTTGACCTGCCGCTACGCCAACTATAACTTTTAGTTTATTCGGTCTCAAGTCCGGGTAAAGGATGCGAGTTTATAAAAAAATAATCTAAAAGAGCCCCGACTTTTTTGTTCGCTTAGGGTCTCCAAAAATATTAGGTCGGTTCTGCCTGGAACTTCGTCGAGTATGAAACCGGGTTTCAGAGGTGGAAGTGATTGGTCCCGGTTTGCTTCTGGTTCCATTTTTTTGAGGTTTTGACCCGTTCTGATATGATATGACCAGATTAGAACCAATTTCAAATCATAGGGGGTTACAAATTGATATATAACCGACCGGTAGGAGCAATACGGGTAAGGACCCGGCTCCTCAATACCAGGTTCTGGGGATCTTAAAGCTTCCAACATTTTGCTAGATCATGAAATGAACCTAAAGATATCATATTTTGTTTTTGCTAGTAGCTTTAGAGGAAAGGAGACGGAAACAAGCACTAAAGAGTGGTTGGGACCCGGGCCAGCACTAAGGGTGGGCCGGGTGGTCAATGGCTCAGGGTCCAACCCTCAGTAGACCCGATTTATTTTTTTATAAATTATATATACTGAATATATATATTTTTTCTACCTGGGTCCATTGAAATTTTGGATTTTTTTTAGTTTTTAACAAGCCCACTATTTTAGTTGTTCACAAATGTAGTTAAGCTATTAATCCATTATCTAGGCCCTACCCAAATTTAAATCCAAATAACTCAAGGTTGATCAATCATCGAACTTTTGTTTTGTTTGTTTTATAACAGTTAACGTTACAATATGTTATGGGCTTATAAATATTATGGGCTTTAACTTAATAATATTTAAGTTTTAAATTGATAATTATTGGGCCCAACATTAAAGTGTTAAATGAGTTTTCTATTTTAAAAATATATACACATACATATATAGGAATTTTATAAAACAAATTGTGCCCCCAATAAAAATGGGCCCAATCCGGACGGCCTCCCCGGCTTGGGCCAAAGCCGCCCTTGTTGTTAGTAAAGGGTGAATGAGGGATGGAATGGAAAAAAAACATGGGGTTGATGGAACTAGGGGTGTTCAGAAAAACCGAAAACCAAATAAAAACCGTAAATCGAACTGTAAATGTAACCGAAAAATCGATCCGAACAATGAATTTGGTGTTTGGTTTGGTTTTTGGTTATACATTTTTTGTAGTTTGGTTTATTTGGATGACCGAATAAACCGGTAAACTAATTAATTATTAAATAAAAATAATAATATTTAATAAGCCATATATAATATATAAGCCCAAATATTAAATATAAGCCCAACCCAACATAAAGCCCAATTATTTCTATGATATTTGTGTTTGTGTGTAAGACTATTTTCCGGATTTGTTTGTTTTATTTTGCTTTTCAATTTTCTTTAGCAATACATTGTGAGGCTTGATTTTTTGGTTTATATTAATTGCTAAATTTCTATTCGGATTTCGGAACACAAACGTATATAAGTTAGAGAAAAAAAAAACTTCGGTTCAATTTGGTTGAATTTGGTTCGGTTTACATATTCCTAATTTGGTTTGGTTCGGTTTTTGGTTTGGGGTACAAAATGCTGAAAACCGAATAAATCAGGTAAACCGTAAACCGAACCGATGAACACCCCTAGATGGAATGGTTTTGAGGGAATGGAATGTCTTGTGGAATGGGTGATTTCATTCGTTTAACTAACTAAACACACTATTTTTTATTACCTCGTAATGGTCCATTCCATTCCCCCTTCCATTCCATCATACCAAACGCAACCTAAAGGGAAGGGGAGGCGCCAAAACAGTAGGGATGATCACAATTCTGCAATTCACATCCATACGGACGATAAGGCTAGAAAAAAATATTAAGGTTTATCAATCATCGACCTCTTGTTTTGTTTGTTTTATAACAATTAACGTTATATTATTATTTTTTTAGGTATATTTTTGAATGATGATTGAGTTAATATTATATTGCAGAGGTAAAGCCCGATGCTTATTTCGCCGAGGGCCCAAACGTATTTTAAAATGTTTGGAGATAGCCCTAGTTGGGACATAGTGAGTTTATTTTCATTTTTTAGAAGTTATCTTCGTCGTTTAATGTATGTTAGAAGCCGCCTTCGTTTCAAAGTTGACAACAGTAATTCAACGAGGAACACTTCTTGAATGTACATATTTGTCAACTACTTCACTCCTGTAACTAACGTTTAATTTATACGTAAATATAACCTACAACAATCACTATACCATCAACCAAATAGTTGCATGAGCCAATGGAGAAAGTTTCCATATTCATCATTTCTTTTGGTGCATTATTTACTTGCATCATGGCAGTAGACACCATACTCATGAATCAAACCATTAGATATGGGCCAAGCCATAGTTTAATCCCAAGAAACATTCGAGCTCGGGTTCTTTAGCCTCGGAAACACCTCAAACCGATACGTAGGCATTTGGTACAAATGTCTAGCGACAGGCACCATTGCGTGGGTCACCAGTCGCAATACTCCTATTAAAAACATATTCGGCGTGTTAACTCTAGATCACTTTGGAGTTTTGGTGATTCATGATTCCACTGCTAATGTATCCATTTGGTCATCAGGATCATCAAGAAGTACTAGAAACCCAATGGCCGGATTATTAGATAGTGGGAATCTAATGGTCATGGACCGCGAAGAAGGACAGGAAAATTACATGATAGATACCGGAATTCGAAAGTTATAAATTGATAGGATTGACAATGACAATTGATTCGGCCCAATTCGAGAAGGGAAATTCTCCGATTACAGATAAATTCAAATAAACAAATAACTAGACAACAGTGAAATCCAGGAAACCTATTATTTAAGCTAAACTTTAGGCGGGAACGGTTATGATCTCTTCCAGCTGATTTCTCGGAATGGGTGAAATTGTTCCCGCTTTCTGCATTAGGTTCTTATCATTACATCTGGCAGAGTTTTGATTATCCAGGAGATACCGCGCTACCAGGAGCAAGACTAGGGAGGAATTTAGAAAGGGGTATAACGATGAATTATACGTCGTGGAAGAGTGATGATGATCCATCTCAAGGTTCGTTTGTTATTTATATGGATTTTAATGGACTACCACAAATATTTCAAAAGAATGAAGATGTGATCCACTCCAGACTAGGATATTGGAAATTCAGTGGCGAAACCAGGAATGGTTTCTAGTGGGTTCTTTTCGTAGATTTTCACTGATTTTCACTAATTTTTTAACTTTTTCCACTAAAATTTTCATTTTTTTTCCCAAATCGAGGGGGTTCCTGGAACCCCCAGAACCCCCTCTGGATCCGCCACTGATTGGAATGGTATTACGTATACCGTATATGAGTGCCATTAATAACGGACCGAATGGAATTTATATAGATACACATGTTACAAACGAAATAGAGACTTACATTGTATTTAATCTTATAAATAGTTCGATTCTTAGTATGATGAGGTTAACTCCGACCAGCAAAATGGGGCAGTATAACTGGATCGAGCGAACCCAAGGATGGTTTCTCTATGCAGAAAGCGAGACTGATAGTTGTGACCGATATGCATTGTGCGGTGTGTATGGTAGTTGTGACATTATAGAATCAACAATTTGTGGATGTCTAGAAGGGTTTGAACTAAAAGATAAGGATCAATGGGAAATATCCGACTGGACCAACGGTCCAAAGGGAAGTGCCTTTGGACTGTGGTGTTGGGAAAGGTTTTCGAAAGTATCCATTCATGAAACTACGGGACAGCGGGTAATCATGGTTTGACATGAATATGATCACCCTTGCACAATGTAGGATGAAGTGTAAAAATGAGTGTAATTGTACGGCTTATGCAACTTTGGACATCAAGTATAACAATGGACAGGATATATATATCCGAATGGCTACTTCGGACCTAGGTAAGGTTGACTCTTATCTAGTTTAACTTTTAGTAACATTTGTTCTAACCATGCGGTTTCTTATTATCTACAGCAAAAGATAAAAGGGCATCAAGAAACAAAAGCAAATTAATGGTTGTTGCTATTCATGTTCTTCTAGGTACAACCATTTCGCTTGGAATGTGCTTTCTAATCATTAGATATAGAAGCCTAAAGCTACAAGGTATTGCTTTTAATTTGCTTAACATTCCTTTGAGAGGTTAAGTTACTCACCTGCCTATTGTACCACTACTAAATATTTGTTTCATTCGAACACAATTATAGCTCATCTAATTTTGTTTTTTTAGAGAGGCATGGTCCAATTACTCGAAAAGATGTCGTAGACTTACCTTTGTTTAGTTTATCAACGTTGGTTGCTGCGACGAATAACTTTTCGGATAGTAACAAACTTGGTCAGGGAGGCTTCGGACCATTTTACAAGGTGTCATTCAATCTTATAGTGATACACAAAGCGCATGCAAGGCGCATGTTGACAAACGAAATGACTATTTGATGACAATGATCAAGCAAATCGTTTAACCGAAGAAGATGTCAAAAGAGCATTATTGTTTAGGCATTTTGAAGAATTCTCCATATTGGAAGATAAAGAAGAAACCGAAAGTTTCGTGGAGAAAGGAAAGATTATGTATCCCACACAAGAGTTGAAATTGCAAGATTGCATTGTGTTCATGGATTTAGTCCTCATAGGCGCGATGCTTCAAAGGTTCAAGAAGAAATTTGAGATTGAATTCGAGAATATTATAGATTGGTTCATGAAAGAATTCATGAAGATTAGAATAAATGCCCCAATACCACCACTTGATTGCGAAGGCTATCCTATTAGTCTTTTTGGACTTATACATGGTTGTACAAAGGTTTGGTGGATATCACAAGGTTACAAGAGACGAGAATTGGGCAGTGATTGCAATGGCTATGGGATATGGATTAGGAATACCGAGATTAACCTATAGGGACGAAATTGTCTTAATACTAAGGATAGTTTACATACGATACTTGGAGACAATTGAATGGTATCATCTCAAATATAAAGTAAGGGAAATCACGGTTGAAGTAGGAGAAACGAGTGAAGGCAGCCGCATTAAGAGCAAGAAAATTTGGAAGGACAAGGATTTACCACCAAATAAACGATCAAGGACCTCAAGTGACGAATATTAAAGGAAGCGTTGTAAGTTTACAATGTTAATGTTTAGATTAGGGGGTTGAATGTTAGGAATAATCTCAAACATTAACATTAGTTACAAATTTTACATATTATTATCTTAGTATAGGTCCGATAATTGTACACATGAACCGGTATGTTCATGGTAGTTATTTACGGTTGATGCATGAACGGTTGTGTTGATTAACACACACCGGTTCACTAGATATATATAGGCATGTATACCTAACATTTATGAATAAGTAAAGTTTGTGTTTTATAACTAACTTTCAAAGTTCCCTCTATAAACTTCCCTCCATTTCTGTCCCGCATACAAACATACAATTAAAAACTAAATCAAGCCAATTTCGAACAGTCAAGATTCTTGGATATTGTTTTGAGCATCAAGAAAAGATGTTGGTTTATGAGTACATGCCTAACAAAGGCCTTGACCTGTTTCTGAGTCGTAAGTTTTTTTTTAACAGCACAGTGCTTGCCATTTGTATTTCTGTTTAGTAAATTAATTAAGTGAAAATTTCTTTAGCAGATGAACAGAAAAGCAAAACACTCGACTGGTCCATACGATTCCATATTATTGATGGGATTGCTTGAGGTTTACTCTATCTTCATCAAGATTATCGTCTGCGGATAATCCACAGAGATCTCAAACCTACCAACATTCTGCTTGATAATGACATGAACCCGAAGATATCAGATTTTGGCCTTGCAAGAAGCTTTGGTGGAAACGAGACCCAAACAAACACTAAAAGAGTTGTTGGGACATAGTAAGAATTCATGATACATGTTACATTTATGTTTTAACAATTAATACCCTTCTACTTAGTATTATGTACTTGTTTGATAACATGTCCCTTGAATATGCGGGAAAAGGAATTTTCTCTGTAAAATCGGACGTGTTCAACTTTGGTGTTTTGACATTAGAGATTGTAAGCGGGATCCAAAGTAGACATAGTGTTGTAGAAAAAGTAAGATAGGTCAATACTACAACTTAAGAGTGTTAAATCAATTATATTTTAATTATGACATCTGTATTAATTGTTCTTTAGGCATGGAATCTCTACAAAGAAAGAAAACTCATGGAACTAGTTGACTAATCTTTAATCGAATCGAACCATACATTTGAAGTGTTAAGGTCGATCAAAGTGGGACTACTATGTGTTCAAAACAACCCTGGTGATAGACCAAACATGTCTGTAGTGGTTATGATGTTGAGCAGCGACAGTCAATTACCCAAACCTAAACATCCTGGTTTCTACACAGAAATTGGTCATTCGAGCTCGAGTAGGTTAGAAGCACATAACTCAAACAACAACGTTACGATCACACTTATGACACCTAGATAAGTAGTGTTCCCTGATATTCTGCTAAGAATATACATGCAAAACATGAATTGAATAACCTATTTTGGTTCAATTCAATATTCACTTATAGGTAGTTGTTAGTGTTACCTTATTCTCACTCTAAGTACACCGTATCCTTCCTTACACGTCATGGATCCATGTGTTCTTGTTTTACCTATCATGGGCCAACATGTGGTACGGTTAGGTAGTATCAGTTATGGAGATAGTATTAATATAAACATGCAAGAGCATTCACATCTCCTCCATCAAATTACACTAAAAAACACTATTCCACCTTAAAATTTCCTCCCTCCTTTATAAAATAATAATACCTTTATCATTATATTTTCTCTATCTTCACTCACAACCACCTCCAAAAATATTAAAATATTTTTAGGGGTGAACAATGGCTTTTCAAATATAGGGGTGAACAGTGTTTCTACCAAATATTTTCTCTCTCCTCCACTCACAACCACTTACACTCACCCCATATATTTTGATGGATACACTCACATACATTTAGTTCCTCAAATATGAATGCTCTAATGACTTGTACCATCTATATGTAGATATAAGTCATTAAGCTAGATTGTAAGTAGTAAAGCACAATCTAGAAACTCACAAACCATCACCTCAATGCTAGAAACCTACAAACCATCACCTCAATTACCACATTATATTTCATACATCTTTCAAAAACACTTATTTTTTCTACATCCTTTTTCAAATAGCCATTTTATATTTATAAAAAAGTACTGAAATAATATTGATTGTGTGTGGGGGGGGGGGGGGGGGGGTGGGGGGGCTCTTACGTTTGAAACGGGTTTGGAATGCTAGACAAAGCTTAAGGACGAGTTGTTGTAAGACTATGAGGTATAGGGCACGGAAAGGGCTCGGCCAAACCGTCTTGGGCTGGCCAACGCCGCCCCGGCCATCTCCAACCCGTCCAAAACGCTGGATCTTTTTATTGGTGTTTTGGTTTACGTTTATATGACCGTTTCATTAAAAAAAACCTGCACCTACCATGGAAAAGATGATAAAGATGATACACTACTAGAAAAAAGGCCTTTCTTGACCGCATTGCGTGTCAAGAAAGGGGTCTGATGACAGGAAAAAGAATGTCAAGGATGGCAGTGTAATAAATTTAACATGACATATTTTCGCGTATCATCTGTTTATGACACACATTTATGACAACATTTATTGACACGCGTTATGACACTTTTTTATGACACATTTTTATGACAGAAATTTATGACGTTCTTTGCGTGTCATAATTTTTTAATCCAAAAAATAAAAAATTTCTGTAAAATTACATATTTACCCTCCTGGATTTATTGTCATTTTATTATATGCAAAATAATTAGCAAACTAATAACAAAAACATCATTTCATTATATAATCCATATTTATCTAATTACAAACTAATCCGAGACAACGTTTAACGTTTACAAAAATATATTGTATCGACATTACATTGCCTTCAAACAAGTTTCGATCATTTGAAAAAAAAAATGTTGGGGCGCAGCCTAACCATTCTTCGCGTACGACATCCATGTCCTCATCCCCGTAATGATCCGCTCCTCCCCCAACCTGAGACAACAATAAAATTAATACATTAGTCAAGGCCGGCCAATTATTTTACATAAATCATAACGCATCGCTACGTTTATTTTGCCTTAACTTACATTGCCCAATATTTCGACTACTTGCACTATCTCTTTCATAAATTTCATGACGTAAAAACCACATTCTATGATTCCCGGCTGGCATGGACACTACACATTAAAAAAATAAGAAAAATATTAAACCTAATTAGAGAATAACCAATATTGTGTGTTTAAATAATTGCAGCCTAATTGCAGTCTGCCAATACAGATTACTACACCTAGTAGGTGTTAAAGAGTATGAATGCATTTAGAAAGAAACGTGTGAAAATCAAATATTAAAGTCTATATTCCTGGCCTTCCCTTTGGCTTTCTCCCTGGCTTATCTTCATCTTTCTGTCACTAGCAACACTTTTTATGATTGGACAAATAAAAGTAACCATAATTTCATTTTGAGAGTGTTTCACCTTCTTCCAAATGTAAACATCTAGAATTGTAAGTTCTAGTCCGAACATATAGACAAATAAAAGCAAAACAATAAGTATAATTAATGCAATGTAAGGCAAACCCCACACTGTTCTAATCTGTGTCTGCCCACAGAACATACACTAAGGAAGGCGAGAGTCGCTAAAAGTGAAATGATCTTTTCACGATTGGACAAAGAGTCACCCAATGTTGCGCCCCATTTGAGTGTATGAACATCGTTTGCGCTCATTGGTAGCCAACTGTACCTCCGCTAAGGTCGCCTCACGCCTGGGCGTGCCGAAAGAGCACTTTTGAAAACCAAGGCCTCATGCACATAGCACCCATCCTCCTCATGTCCTCACGCCATTTTTTAGCTTCGTTGTGTTTCTTCCATATCGATTTGCGAACCATCATTATGAATTTTTTTTTCCAAAGTTCTTTTTTAAATCATGAACACATGCACATAGCACCCCTCCTCAAGTATCTTTAGTTCTTTTTCCGATTTGACAAAGAGTCGACAAAAGTCATGCCTAATTTGAGTTGCTCTAAGGCGGTTGCCTATATTTAAAAGAAAGGACTCATACACGATTTTTGAAACTAAGGACTCATTAATGTACAATTGTTTGTCTATGCTTCAAAACACACATATCCCTGCTCATCGCTTCCATTAAATGATCGTTTAGAAAATCTAAACGTTAATGCACAGAAACTAACTTCTATCCATAGTGATTTGGTTCTAGAGAAGATGATTGTTATTTTTAATGATTAGCTGAATTTTTTATTTTTTATTTGCGCTTTTTTTTTTCTTAGGCCCGCACCTTTTTTTGCCCTTCTCGCCTAGGCCACAGGCGGAGCCTAAGTGCCTTGAGTGCGCCTCACGCCTTTGATAACTATGGTTGGGCGAGGAACAAAATGTTGGCTGCAAACAGGTTGTTCTTTAACTCAACTTTAGGGTTTGTAGATCTCTCTTAGGTTTCTCTAACTTTCCACCAAACCAGACCAAGACCGAATAAACCAAAAACCAACCCTACTATAGTAAATTCGGGTTAGTCCCGGTCCAGTCCAGGTCGCATTAAGACGCTCACCCCTACTTACACTCTTTTTGCAATGTTTTCACAATCTACCCACATCTAGCCTAATGAGTTTTAACACAACCAAGAAAACTAAATTCACTATGTTTCTTATGTTAAAGCAAGTAACTTTAAAATTCACAGAAACTAACCATCATCATTCCGTACACAACTTCTCTACACAACACTAACACCACACAAGTACAGCAAGAGGAAGAACCTGATAGCATTCACAATATTTCTTGAGGCAACCAGATTTTTTGCAATTGCATCCTCTTTTATGTCGAGCAGAAGCTGGAGTGTTGCTAGTTTCATCCTGTATGATGAAGAACAACCATGATATAAATACTTATGATAAAACTTTAAAACTCGTTGACAAATTAATATGTTTTACACCAACAACACTATAAGGGTTCAAATAACTTACTTCTTCTTTCTTGGGCTAGTTTGGATTTAACTTAACTCATCATTGCCTGCAAATCCAAGTGCGTTAGAAGCATCTTCTCCAACATTTTGAGGGGGCCCTATGTCCTTCTCGAAAGAGGCTGCATCAGGCAGTTTTGTTATCAACTCTTGACCAGGGCCGATGGAAAGAATAAGCAGCAGCCGATGAAGGTGAAATTATAAGTTGTCTACCAGAGCCAGAGTTTTCATGCTTAATAACTTTGTGATCCACTAAATTTGAAGCAATGGCGTTTAAATGCAAGCTGATTCCAGGTAATTTACATTTAGAGGAATCGTTTCCAGTCCTCAATGGAAGTAATTAATTATCACTGGGACTAACAGTTTGATTGGATTCTGATAAATTTACAAAGCTGCCATTTGATAGGTCTTCTAAGTGCTTACTTCGAGAGCCTGTCATCTCAAAAACTAAAAAACGTCTTCCCATGCCTCGGTATAAATTTGAACTGCCCTACAGATTTACAAAAAGATTTCAGTGCCAAGAAATATAATAAATGTGTTAATAATCTTTGAGTTTATCAGTGATAAATAATACGAGTAACTAAGATGCCAATATATTAGAGGTGACAAGATTAACGATCCAAGCAGATCATAGCAAGTTAGATCCTGAAGCTAGTCAGGTGAGTTTACTCAAATCGACTTTTGCCTTGTACTCTCTCATATTTTTTTTAGAAATAATAAGTGTCGAATATGATTGCAAACAAAGATATAACTTTTAACACAAAATTGATTTAGACGTTTGACCGATTTTCGACCTATTGACCCGTTGGAACCATTTAGAAGCAACAAGAATCGAAACGCCACCACTAGAATAACTAGAAAAACATTTACCCCTTCTACAAATTCACAGTATTTCTTGAGGCAACCAGATTTTTTGCAGTTGCATCCTCTTTTAAGTCGAGCAGGAGCAGAAGCTGGAGTGTTGCTAGTTTCATTCTGTATGATGAAGAACACCCATGATGTATATATTTATAATAAACTTTAAAACTTGCTATGCATAACAACTCTAGTGTATACTTAAGTTTGTGACTCTAACCTCCTACATAGAATCAGAGGTTTTAATAACTTTGGGAGCAAATGCAAGAGGATTGCGAGATTCAATCTGCTTGCGAGTTGCAAGCACTGTATCTTCATGTATCGGTTCCTTACAGAAGAACCAAACATCATCAGAGTTAACTGGCGTAATACCGGTGAAAAAAGGATGTCTAAAGCTTAAATTATAGGGATGAATACACAAATCGTACCCTCAAATTTGTTCTTAAAATTTGACTACATTTATACTCCTGAAATAAAATCACTTTATCAAACAATATGTTCTTCAACCTGTAACAACTTCAGAAATTCATATGATTATAAAGTAAAAACTAATTTAGAATGCTTAAACTATAACCTAGTACTTGATTATATTCCAGGCACAAGTTCATATTTCTTAAGAAAATTCAATAATACTATTCATCTAAAAGTTTTTTGCCGTTCAAAAAAAATCTAAAAGTATTTTTTCTAAAGCATAAAGAACAAGACCAAGCATTTTTTGTTGGCCCAAATTCCTACTCCATATGATTTTTAACTGCAAACAGATTTCCAAAGCTTTAATTGTTGGGATGATTAAATAAAAAATCCATACCCTGAAGCAACCATGCCAGCCAAAAAATATAACGAACAAAACCCTAATTTCAGTCAAAAGATTAGAAAAATTTAAACCTGTGATGTGAAGATCTGCTGACTACTACGAACAAAGGATCAGATACTAAAGAAAGTAAGAAGATCAAGAGACGATGAAGGTGTGAAGATCTTGATGGACTTTTTGGAAGGGAAGATTCGGACGACGGCAGAGAGAGGGATGGCGGCGGCGGGTGGTGGGGAGCCAGAGGAGACGGTGGGTGGTGAGGACTAAGAGACCGAACTTGAGAGGTGGGATGTGTGGGTTGTCTTCGTTGATTAGGTCGACTAATGGTTGTCTTCGTTGCAATGGGGAATCGATGCTTTGTGGAATCGATGTTAGGGTTTGAAGATCTGTGAAGAATGTGATTGTGGAATGGGGAAGAATCATGTTTTGTTTTAGGAGAGAGAGGGGGAGGTTTTACGGGGAGACGCGTGAAGGTTTTGAAAGTTTGGTGACACTAAATTATGACACACAACTTCCTTTAACGTCATGTTTTTTAAATTTATGACGGAAAATTTTTGACACACAGAGAAAAACGTCAAGAATTTATTAGATTTTATTAAATATGACACTTTTTTATGACATACACTTTTTTATGTCATTAAATTAGTGTATGTCATTAAATATGTGTCATTGAAGGGTTATTTTCTAGTAGTTAAAATGGAGAAGATGAAAAAAAAAAAAAAAGTTAAACCTACAACTACCAAGAGATGTGATGGTTTGGGGAGGAATGTGGTCGTGGAGGGGATAAGGGTGGAAATTGACAGTGGTGAAGGGAAAAACAGAGGTCGGGGGTGAGGAGAAAAAACAAAGGCTGGAGGTGAGGAAGAAGAACTAGGCGACATCGGTTCGGGTAGGGAAGGAGAAGAAGGATCATGTTGGATAAACTCTCATTAAAAATGTAAACCTGAAGAAACACGAATCCTTGATTACCGTATAGATGCTAATCTTGGTAGGGATTCTACGGTATTTTATAAAGATGTGTATTTATAAAAACGTGTGGGTCTAAGGACAAGACCAAGGAGTTTAAGAGACTACCGATCAGAAGAGCCGAGCCTCTAAACGCTAGTATAATAAACAAGGGGTTGAAAAAGGTACGAATGAGTTCGTAGTCTTTTTTAATGAAAGTATTCGTGAATATCGGATGCCAACAAAAGGAGAAAGAGCTCCTCCTTTTGTAGTACCTCGACATCACAAATTCCTAGCCCATTCTCTAACCTTGATGGGGCCCGGCCCAGGTAGAGGTGTCTCTAAGTTTCCGGCCTAAGTCCCTAAGCCCAATGGTGCAAGTGGGTTTAGCAAAAGGAGAAAGTAAAAGGGGGGATGTTACCGTCCTCTTCTTTCGTCTAAAAGATCTAAGTTGAGGCGTAGTTCTGTATCGTTATCTGTTTGCGCCGTGTTGAGGACCCTTGGTGATGAAAAGCTTATATTGGCGGGAATTACGGCTTTAGAGCCGTAAGTTAGGTTGAATGGTGTTTCACCCGTGCTGGTCTTTGTTAGGGTGCGGTGTGCCCATAAGACGTGCGGGAGTTCGTCGACCCAGCCCGTTCGTTTTGAGCCTAGGCGTGTTTTGATTCCTTTGACCAGTGATCTGTTGATTCGTTCTACTTGTCCGTTTCCTTGGGGGTGCGCTACGGATGTGAAGATCTGGTTGACGCCCATTTGTGTTAACCATGCCTTGATTTTGTTGTCGGTGAACTGGGTGCCGTTGTCCGTTATGATTTCCATAGGTAACCCGAAGCGACAGATGATGAATTCTCAGATGAATTCCCAGATGAATTTTTTGACGTGTTCAACATTGATTGTTGCTAAAGGCTTGGCTTCAACCCATTTTGTGAAATAGTCGACGGCGACGATTTGGTATTATACCTTGCCGGGGGCCATTGGGAATGGGCCGACAAGGTCGATGGCCCATTTTTGAAATGGCCAGGCCACCGTGACTGGGACCAGGTCGTTCTTTGGACGTAAGATGTTGGGTGAGTGCTGCTGGCAGTTGAAGCAGGTGCGCAAGGTTTTGACGGCGTCCTGGTGCATTCCTGGCCAGTAGTATCCGGCATTCATGATTTTTGTGACGACCATTCTTGGGCCTGCGTGTATGCCGCATATGCCTTCATGGATTTCCTTGATGAGGGATGCGGCATTTGCGGAGTCCACGCATCTTAGAAGAGGGCCTAGGTAGGAGCGTCGCTACAAAACACCATTCATAAGTTGATAATGCTCGGACTTGTATTGGATCTTTCGAGCTTCCGCCTTTTGGGGCGGTAGGGTGCCCGTTGCTAGGTACGCCTAGATAGGGATCATCCATGACCTGGCGCCTGTTTGTGTTATGTTGACTTGTCTAAGTGGTACTAATGGTTGAGCCAGAGTTTCGATGCGTACCTCTTTGGCCATATGTGGCCAAGCTGTGGATGCCATCTTGCTGAGAGCGTCTACTTCTTTGTTACCACTGTGGTTGATATGTACGATTGTGCAAGTTGTGAATTTTTTGGTGAGAAGCTTGGCTTGGTCGACATATTGCGCCAAAACCGGGTCTTTAGCGTCGTAGACGCCGTTCATGTGACCCACTATGAGCATCGAATCGACATGGGCGTTGAGGTGTCTTGCGCCCATTTTGTCTGCCAAACGTAGTCCTGCGAGGAACGCTTCGTATTCTGCTTCGTTGTTCGTGCTTGAGAACTCAAGGCGGACGGCGTACGTGAATTCTGTGTTGTCAGGGCTGATGAGTCGTAAACCTGCATCGGCGCCCTGATCGTTAGAAGCTCCGTCCGTGAACAGTGACCATGTGACGCGGGAATCTGGGACGGGTTTCGGATCTTGTTCGCTTTGGCACTCTTGTATTTTTTTCTGTTGAAATTTTAGCGATGAAGTCTGCGAGAACCTGCCCTTTGATCGCCGGTCTTGGTTTGTATATGATGGTATGCGCGCCTAGTTCGATCGCCCATTTTGCTAGGCGGCCGGAGAGTTCCGGTTTTGAGAGCACGGTTGTAACATTTCGCATATTATCCGTCATGTAATAAAGAAAGTTATTCAATAAAAATCTTTGGATCTTGACACTTTGAGCGTATTAAAATTTTTCTTATCATTTTTAGTCGATTATGATCATATATATATATATAGGGTAGGGTTCAATTGAGAACCAACCCTTAGTTAGGAACTTTAGGAACCAATCTCATCCATCCATCTTCAATGGCATGATGGTAAATATGTTAAACATTAATTAACTTTTTAATTAAATCAAGGGGTAATATTGTCTTTTGGTATGTGAGTATTAATAGGTTATTTAGTATACATTGTAAATGACAAAAACCACAACTAATATCATTTGTGCGTACAAAAAAATTATACTGTACGATAAACATTAAACAACTATACGTCAGTGTATATTCATATTCCAACAATTATACATCAGTGTATATTCCAATCATTGCTACAAAAACATTATACTGTACGATAACATTAAAACAACTATACGTCAGTGTATATTCATATTCCAACAATTATACATCAGTGTATATTCCAATCATTGCTACTGTACGATAAACATTAAACAACTATACGTCAGTGTATATTCATAATCCAACAATTATACATCGGTGTATATTCCAATCATTGCTACAAAAACATTATACTGTACGATAACATTAAAACAACTATACGTCAGTGTATATTTATATTCCATGCACTCACACGAACTGATAGGTTGGTCTTATCAAGATTAACCTGAAACAAAGAAAAAGGTTGTTTAGCATATACATCAGTGTATACATACAATATACATCAGACCCCAATAAAATTGATGCTATAGAACAGTGTTTAGTATCGTCATATTCAAACAATTATACATCGGTGTATAGTCCAATCATTGCTACAAAAAACATTTTACTGTACGATAACATTAAACAACTATACGTCAGTGTATATTCATATTCCAACAATTGTACATCAGTGTATAGTCCAATTAGTACTACAAAAACATTGTACTGTACCATAATATTCAACAAATATACGTCAGTGTATATTCATATTCCAACAATTATACATCAGTGTACAGATGAATGTTAGTGTATCTGTACGCTTCAACATGATCTGAATTATACATCGGTGTATACTTCTAAAAACTAAACTAATATACGATAGTGAATAATTGTATAACTCTTTGTACGTATGAAAACTGCTATAACGCAACATGATCTGAATTATACATCGGTGTATAATTCCAAAACTTTGTACGTACGAAAAATTTTTGCACGTAAAAAAAAACTGCTCTGCAAACTGAAACCCTAATTGCGAACAAAAAAAAATTAAAAAACTAAAAAAACATTACACAAATACCTTGATTCTCTGCAAACTGAAACCCTAATTGCGATCAATCTATAACACCTCGTACGAGAAGGGTCTCGAAGGAAGGAGACGGTGGTTAGGGTTTGGAATTGGGGTCTCGCAGATAAGGATGGTGGTTCACGGTGGTGGTTTTGGTGGATCATTGTAGCGATGGTGGTGGAGATTGATGAAGATTTGGGATTGATGAAGTTGTGTTTGATTGAGATTGATGAAGATTTGGGATATAGTTTTGATAACTGATTATCAGAATTGGGGAATATATAGGGGAGCTTTTTTTTTTTTTTAAATTAAAATATAAAACATAATTGTTCAATTACCATCCTACCCTTAGATCAAGATTAAAAGATGAATGGCTCAGATTGGTTCCTAAGTTCCTAACTAGTACCTTGGTTCCTAAATGATCTTTTTCCTATATATATATATATATATATATATATATATATATATATACATATATATATATAATTATATAGTTTTATTATGGATAATATTCAAAAAAAAAATGTGTGGACCGGGACTCGAACCCGCGTCCAGCACAAGGCCAAACCATGTAACAGCCAACTGAGCCACATCTCATTGGTGTTATAAAACCAACCCAATATAAACTTAACATCTCCTTTATTCTTATCAGTTGACTAAGAAAAGTCAACACCCAAAACAATATCCCTCCAATTGAGTTTTGAATTCCATGAATTACCTGATAATGAGTTAAGGGAAGTTTGTTAGCAGTATTTTCGGCCATATCTTCACAACAATTTCTATAAAAACGAACCAGAAATCCTTATTACTCGCGTGCAAATCGTACATTCAAATTCAAATTTGAATTCGTTCAATCCGTATAAATACATGTTGTTAGCTCAATTAAATTCGCACACACCTTCACAAGAGGCCGATTAAGGAAAGCCCTCTGTCATATCCACCCTTCAATTTCCAAAACCTCGTGCTTTTGAAGCTATTCTGCGCGCATCTTGCTGCTCGGGTTCACAATCTTTCGGTACACCTTAACCCCTATTCTTTTGTGATTTTGGATCGGTTTTGATTGGGGATTAAAAGACCCATGAATCCAATCTCTATCTATAACAAATTGTTTAGCTATTGATTAGGTTTGTTTCCTAGGGTTCGAATATATATATATTTTTTTTTTGGGAAGAAGACCTCTGCACGAAATGTTTATAACTATATCTGAATGAATAACATCACCAAATTGATCCATGGATCAGTTCGTAATCAGCAGTTTGTTAAAACGATTCAACCAGTTGGAGACTTGGGTTCGAGTCCCGTCCCCAACCTTTTTAATTTAACCATTTTCGACTTAAAATAAGAAACCTTTATAATTAAGTGAAACCAAGATCTTATCATTCTCAGGATCAGACCAGCTGGTCTGGCTTGTGATTTTAAAACCAATGAACCGGCCAAGGACTCGGGTTCGAGCCTTGGCACATACAACCATTTTTTTTGGGTTTCTTTCATACTTATATTATCTAAATTTTTTTTAAAATAGATTTTAAATATTAAACATGGTTTATAAATTCTACAAATTATTAATTTTAAGTTATTCTGATAATAAAGTTTATTATCCAACTTTTAGTTTTTCAAAAATTATTTATTTATTACATATTATAAATATTACAAGTTTATTCATTTATTACTTCAAAATTCTATAAAAATATCAAAACGACTTTATAAAATCCCACAAAAATTATTTTAAACTTATAAATCAATAAATGTTCCAGAAATAAATTTTATTTCAGAAAAATCATTTATTTAATATTTTTAATCGATTTTTGTTATTTTAATCATAAATAAATCATAATAAATTCATTTTTCATTATTTTTACATCAAAATTTCACATAAATTATTTTTAATCATTTAGGTCAGAAATATATTTTTTTATTCAAAATTTATAAATTTTAATATTTTTAAATATTAAGTCTATATTTTGACAAATAAGTATTAATGTATATATATTAATTAATTAAGAAAACTTAGACTTATTAAGTTTTTCCCAACACTTATTTATTACCTTGAAATAGGGTGATATTTGGTGATACACGAGCCACATTTATTTATATATCAAGGGTCTCCATTCTAGGACTAAGGTGAGTTTACATAGCCCCTTTTTCCATTCACTATTTTGGGGTGAAACATGTTACAACATTCAATTTACAATTCAATCATAAGTGTCTATGTGTTTTTCTATGTTGCATTATGTCTTAAACATCATTAGGGTAAGCACATTATTCTTGCATAATCATTAACATTGATCAGTCGACGGTATACAATGATAGATCTATTGGACTGACAATCCCACCCGGATACGTGTACCTCCTACATAGGTAGTGTGGGTGATTGTTACCGAACACATAACATAATCGAGTGAACCATATGCGTACGGGATGGACCACAGTATTCTAGTCTTAAGGGTTGATTATGCACTCGATTTACCTTATAGTTTTATTTTCACATATGGACTAGACTAGCCATGACACTCGAATTGTACAACATTTTTATTCAAACCTATGTAATTCTCACCAACGTTTTTGTTGACCCAAAAACATTTTCAAAATTAACATGTTTCAGGTAACAATGAAGCCGAGGCTTAGAGTATGCTCAAAGAATTGTTATGAAGTTATTTGAAGTTATTTGCTTTATTTCATGATTGTATTAGATGTTTTGAATTTTTAGACAATGTTTCTTTTGGATATTATGCTATGAATAAAGTATTTAAAATTCAATAAATACCATGTGCTACTGAAACAATCATCAATACGTGACATCCCGATGTTTCCGCCATCGGTTGGGGTGTTACAACGGTGTTGATTTGTAGTCTGTTAGGACGTTGATTGGTTGTCCTTGAAAGTAACGCCATAAACGTCTTGATGCGTGTACAAGTGCCAGGACCAGTTTTTCCATTGTGGAGTATCTGGTTTCTGCGTCTGCCAAAGTACGATTGATGTAGTAGATTGGTGTTTGGACTGTGTTGCGTTCTACCAGAAGTACTGCGCCTATCGCCGTTTCAGATGCGGATAGGTATAGTGTCAATGGTTCCTCTGGTAGGGGTGCTGTTAAAGTTGGCAAGTAAGTCAAACACTGTTTCATTTCACGAAAAGCCACTTCCGCTTCTGGAGTCCAGTGGAATTGTGTCTTTTTCAGTACATTGCGCAGTGTATGAACAAAGGGAAAAGACTTGGATACGTAATTTGATAAGAAACGGCTGAGGGCGTCCAGGCGCCCCATGAGTGTCTGAACATCCTTGATTGAATCGGGTGACGGCAAGCGCTGGATAGCCTGGACTCTCTCCGGGTTTGGTTTGAAGCCGCCATTGGTCACAATGACGCCTAGAAATTTTCCTTCTTCGGCTCCGAATGAGCACTTGCCCGGATTGAGCTTCATCTTGGTTGTCCTTGAAAGTAACGCCGATCTGGTTTATGAAGGCTTGGTCCATCAGGCGTTGATAGGTTGCGCCTGCGTTCTTTAGGCCAAAGGGCATTTTGGTGTAGCAATAAACCCCTCTATCGGTCCTGAAGGCTGTTTGGTCCTTGTCTTCGTAGGCCATTTGAATTTGGTGGTATCCTCGATAGGCATCGAGGAAACACTTGAATTTAAATGGTGCTAGAGAATCTACCTTCAGGTCTATTTATGGTAATGGGTAGTGGTCCTTTGGGCATGCTTTGTTGAGGTCCTTATAGTCGACGCACATGCGCCAGGACCCGTTCTTTTTTAGGACCATGACGGGGTTGGTTACCCATGTTTGGTGGTTGCATCATCGAATGATGCCTGCTTCGAGTAGGTCATCGACCTGCTCGTTCATGGCTTTGACTCTATCGGGGCAAAACGGGCGTTTTTTCTGTGCGACCGGGCGAGCATCTTTGTATGTGTTCAGGCGGTGCTCAGCTATGTGTCTTGGGACGCCGATCATGTCAGATGACTGCAAGGAAAAGATGTATTTGTTTGTAACCAGCAGCTGTTTCAGATGTATGCATACATGGGGGGACAGAGTCGACCCCAAGGTAATGGTTTGTTCAGGGAAGGCGGGGTTGAGGACCCATTCTTCGTCCTTTGCAGCAGCTGGCGTTACCGAAGTGGTAGCAGCCGCTGGTTCAGTGGTCATGGGCATTCCTGGTTGCCTCTGATATATGCGATCCCTGTGGTTGTCGGAAAGCCCATGATTTGGTAGGGAGTTGACGCCGTTTTGTTGAAGTTTGCGAGGCCTTGTCTTCCGAGCAAGATGTCGTATGAGGAGTTTGCTGGAATGACGTGGAAAGTGCAAACCTCGGAGCGAGTATGGGTCCCATCGTCAAGTTTGATTGTAAAGTCAAACTTTCCGATGGGGTGAATAACTTCGTTGAAGAAGCCTGCAATGGGTGCGTTTAGTTGCAGGCGCCCTTTGTCTTCGTTGTCGAGCTGGTCGAAGCACTGTTGGTACATGATGTCGAAGCTACTTCCACCATCGCACATCATTTTGTATATGCGATAGTGCCCGAACAGTGCTGTGATGGTAAGTAGGATTGTTGAGCTTGCGCCTCCTAGTATTATTGGTAGGATTACCTGAGCCTCCTTCCAGTTTTGTTGCGTCGCGGCCTCTGGTCGCTGCGACGTGCTTGCCAGGTCGGCGATATTAGTCTTGCGCTTTATGTTGCGCGTCATGTTTCATTGCCGGTTGTATGCGTCGTGAACATGATGTGTTTTTATGTCCTTTATGGCTTTTACTGGTTCATCCTGCTGGCGTGCGCCGGCTCGGACGTTATTGACCAAGTTGGCCAACTTTCCGGAGCGGAGGGCCGCCTCTATTTCCATTTTGAAACTGTAGCAATTATCGGTGTCGTGACCCACATCTTTGTGGAAGTCACAGAATATAGTGGTGTCTACATTCTTGCGTTTATTTCCCATTGGTTTTGGGAGTTTAAACGCTACCTCTCTGGTTGAAAGGACTTGAGATAGTGTGACACCTGGCAAATTCGGGTTAACAACGTTGTCTAGATGAAAGTCTACCTTAGCGAGTCACGCGTATATTGTACTTAACTGGGTTAGTTAAGTCGGGATATGGTTCGGGAACTATTGGTTAGTCTAGAAGATCATTGGATGTTGGTCTAGAGGTTCGGTAGATGTCGGTCCTTAGCCAAGTGTACAAACGGTGACGATTTGTAGGATCGTCAGGGCATACGGAACGTACGAGTCTCGAGTCCCGGGAATTGGTGAACGAGTGTAAATATGTGTATTTACTGGTGTTATGTGTTTACAATCATTATGTGACTTGTCGGTACATGAATATGCATTAACATATGTTAAAACGGGGTTTAACGCGCAAAACACACAAGGCTAAACCCTATAGGCGAGTAGGAGGTCTACTCCCCTATAGGGGAGGCGAGTAGGGATCCCATAAGGGCGATTAGGCCCTACTCGTGTGAGTTATGGGCGAGTAGGCCCCTAATCACATGAACATTAGGCGATTACAAGCCCTAATCGCATGAACTGCTGCACAATCGCATGTAACGTGCTGGAACGACTAGGAACGCCTATAAATACAACACTTAACCTCCTAAACTCCCTAATATCAACCCTAGTCGTCCCATAACCGCCCCAAACACCTAAACAACCTCTGGAAGGCGATTTTGATCAAAAACACAAGGTTTCAAGGTCTAACCATCATTCTTTTACAATTCCAAGGTTTGATTCTCATCCATAACACTTTGTAAACGTTTTTAATAAATCCCTAATGGTCCAGACCTGTTCATAAACGAAAAAGCTTTCTGAAAATCGTCAATAAGGGTTGTTAAACGGATTATAACTAATTAACATGCGTTATGGGTATGTATGATTAGAAAGATAGGATTTTTATGGATCTTGATGATGTTTTGATGTATTATCATGCTAGATCAGAATTAATATTGTTAGTATGATGATAGAAAACTCAGTAATCGGATAATAGGGTTATGATTACATGCGTTAATTGATGTTGCATGCTATGTGAATAGTGTTTGGATTGTTTTGGGTTGCATGCAGGACTGATTATACGAGGTTGAACGAAGGGTTTTGGGTTAAACATGTTTAGGATAGTGTTTGGGATGATATTGGGTAGTTACACACGTTCTGGATCTGATTTGGAGCGTTAAACGCGCGAAAAACCGGAACAGCATGGTTACAGGCGAGTAGCAATGCTAATCGCCTATAACTCATGCGATTACAAGGCTAATCGCCAATAAATAGGCGAGTAGAAGCCTAATCACTAGTAAGTTCATGCGAGTAGCCCTAATCACTAGTAAGTTCATGCGAGTAGCCCTAATCACTAGTAAGTTCAGGGGAATAGCCCCTAATCGCATGAAGTAAAGGGGAATAGCCCCTATTCGCCTATAACAGGGGCGAATAGGATGTCTAATCACTAGTTGACTTTCCTAATCACTAGTTGACTTTTCCTAATCGCGTGTACTGCTGCTGTAAGTGTAAATTAGCATTCCGAGACCCGATTTAACATGTAGTAACATGCTAGGAACCCCGTAACATGTCTAATAACTTGGTAACCTATATTTGGATGTATTTCGGTGATACGTGAACTGTGTGCTATAACTTGTTGTGTGTTAACGTATGTTAAGTATACTTGCGTTATTGTATGTTTTGGAGCGTAAACATAACACGGGGAGTCTCGGGTCACCAATGGGATGTCGAGTCTTGTACTTTGGGTCGGTTAAACAGTCACGGTGTTTTCAAACAAACTTGGTTATGGTCTGGACATCTAGGGACTAATTAACCTGCGGGTTATTAGTCTAAGTACTTATAACTGTCGTATGTTAGGTCGCCGCTTTACGGGGCTAGCATAGCAGCTGAGTTTACTCGGGTTAAGGAGTAAAGGAACTTAAGGTGAGTTTACGGCCCCTCTTTTAAACTGGTTTTATACTTTCGGGGGAGAAAACATGTGTTAAAACGATTATTTGGTAACTACTGTCATACTATGGGTTTCTAACGTATACTACACGATCTTTGGAAGTCCCGGGGGGAACCATGAATGTGCGGGTTTGCACAACGGGGAAATGTGAATAGCGCTATTGGGAGTGACCAACCCCGCTCGTCGACTTGGAGGGTCGGCGGGTGCATATTGTCTCAAACAGGAACAACAGGAACAACAGGAACATACATCGGGCATACTTTTGGTATTCGAGTTAGTAATGGTTTTCCAATCGTGGTAGTAACAAACGTACGCCTAGCTAGCGTATACTGGTTTTCTATTTTGTTATAGTATGGACAGGTTGACTTGGTACTTGAACTGCAAACCTGTAAACTCACCAGCATTTTTGTGCTGACGTAAACTTTTACATGTTTTCTCAGGTCGCTAAGGTAGCACAATGGAACTAGGGCGCACGCGTCTGCACGGCGTCTAGATAGAGTTGCATGATTTCATAAACATTGAACTTTGGTTATTTATGTTGAACTTTATTTTGAATAAGCTTCCGCTGTAAACGGGATTTTAAAACTATGTTTTGGTATTGCATTAATTACATTTAGACTTGTTTATTGTGATCGTTGGTTTGGATCCTGGTTTGTCATGCGCCTCGCGGTAAAACTCCGCAAGTGGATTTTGAGGGTGTGACAGATTGGTATCAGAGCCAATGGTTATAGTGAACTAGGACTGCATGTAGAGTCTAGTCTATAGCCGAGTCGCACACACTAGACGATCACATGGTACTAAACGTTATAGTGGGTTACGTATGGTCTTGTCGGGGTGTCTCTAAATCGTTAGTATTTCTACGTTACATCATCCGTTCTATCTTAGGTTGGGTTACTTGTTTTCTAGGCGGTGTGGTCTATTGGAGTAACTCGTGTACTCTTGAGATTTGTCCAAGGCTCGGACATCTCCCTTTCGCACTCCAATAGAAACACTTGTCATGAACTACCGTAGTATTACGGTGTGTAGCTAAGAGTCTATGTTCGGTGATTTGATCTTTGAACTAGGAGAACACTTGGAGGACCATGTAGAGCGTTTTATCATTTTGGGTGCACACAAAATCATAAAACGAAATGCATGGAAGCACTAGTGAGCTCTGGGTTTGAGGGGATAGTCCTGAATTGGATCTAGCTTTAATCTTGTGAACATTAGTGGTTATCTTTAACTGCGAAACTAAAATTCCTCGTTCTTTCTGCCAGAATCATGTCTGGAGTGCGTGGAGGACGAGGAGGTGGTCGCAATGGTGGACGCGGTGGTGGTCGCGGTGGTGCTGGTGGTCGTGGTGGAGGAATTAACCTATCACAGGCTGATCTGAATAACTTGCTCCAGGCTGCCTTTCAGTTAGGGCACAACGGTGGTGGTAAGTTGTTTATCTGTTTTCTTTGCTTCATTGGTGAACCTTGTGTACGTTATTCGTGGTTTCTCATACATTTCATTTCAGGTGGTCCTGTTGACCCACCCCCACCCATGTGCACCTATAAGATGTTCCGGGACTGCAAGCCCCAGGAATTCTCTGGCACCGAGGGTGCGGTTAGCTTGCTTAGGTGGTTGGAGAAAGTGGAGTCGGTATTTCTGATGTGTAACTGTCTCCCGGAAGATCGGGTGAAGTATTCTGCTGCGTTGTTTCAGGACGTGGCATTGACTTGGTGGAATGGTATCACCCAGAACATGGGGATTGGGGAGGCATATGCTATGCCATGGGAGAACTTTGTGCAGTTACTGAAGCGGGAGTATTGCCCGAGGGAAGAAGTACAGAAGCTGGAGCATGAGGTATGGAACCTCAAGATGACTGGATCGGAAATCGAGAAGTATACTGTGAGGAGGAATGAGTTGGCAGTGCTATGTCCCGATTTGCACGTGCCAGAGTATCGTAAGATTGAACATTATGTCTCAGGGTTGGTGCCGGAAATTGCAGGGTTAGTGGCTGCTGGGAATCATCCTACTTATGCGGAGGTAGTTCGATCTGCACATAGGATGACTAATTTAAAGGTGAATGAGGGGATTTTGCCGGCGAAAGGTTCGACTGCTAAGGCTCCAGAGAACAATAAGCGCAAGTGGGAGAATGACGGAAAAGGATCTGGGTCTACACAGCAGGGAAAAAGGTTTGATAATGGGGGTTCATCGGCTTCGGGTAACAAGCAGGGTGGTTATGCGGGAAAACTGCCCAAATGCAACAAGTGTGGACGCCATCACCAAGGGAACTGCGACAGTAACCGTTGTCACCGCTGCCAGCGAACTGGGCACTATGCTAAGGATTGTCGGGTTACACTTCCATCGACTCAGGCTCCGACTAACAGTTCAGCTCCGACTACTCAGGGTACTACAGGGAAACAAGGGTGCTATAACTGCGGTGACACTGGGCATTACAAGAAGGATTGCCCAAAACTGAAACAGGGTGGAAACAACGGGAATGGTAACAACGGGGGCGGCGGCAGAAATGCACGTGCCTTCGTCATTGGAGCTGCTGAGGCTAGGCAGGACCCTGATACAGTCACCGGTACGTTTCTTCTCAATAATCACTCTGTTAGCGTGTTGTTTGATTCTGGTGCCGACAAGAGTTTTGTATCCAAGAATGTTAGTCGACTGCTAGATGTAGTATCTGTACCATTAGAGACCAAGTATATTATTGAATTGGCTGACGGTAAAACGATTGAAGCTACTAGTGTTCTTCGGGAGTGTCAGTTAGAGTTGTCGGGTTTATCGTTTCCCATCGACCTTATGCCGGTACCATTGGGTAGTTTTGACGTTGTAGTAGGAATGGATTGGTTATCTTTGTATCGCGCGGAGATCGTCTGTTACGATAAGGTTATTCGGATTCCTCTCCCTGATGGAGAATTTCTCTCTGTGTACGGTATCAAGGGTGGTGTTTCGCTAAACATCATCTCTAGCATGAAAGCCCTTAAGTGTCTTCGAAAGGGTTATCCAGCCGTTTTGGCGCTCTTATCTGTTCCCACTAGTGATGAGAAGAAGATTGACGACATTCCGGTGGTACGCGAGTTTTCTGATGTTTTTCCCGATGATTTATCTGGTCTTCCTCCTCATCGTCAAGTCGAGTTCGGTATTGATCTTGTACCAGGGGCTGCTCCTATTGCTCGGGCCCCCTATCGTCTTGCACCTCCCGAGATGCAGGAATTGTCTAGCCAGTTACAGGAACTCTTGGACAAGGGTTTCATCCGGCCAAGTTCTTCCCCTTGGGGAGCCCCGATTTTATTTGTCAAGAAGAAGGATGGGAGTTTCCGATTGTGTGTAGACTACAGAGAACTGAACAAGTTGACCATCAAGAACCGTTAT
Source organism: Ambrosia trifida (assembly GCA_028751855.1). NCBI lineage: Eukaryota > Viridiplantae > Streptophyta > Magnoliopsida > Asterales > Asteraceae > Ambrosia > Ambrosia trifida. The sequence continues at coordinate 124,584,543 of CM054123.1, read as the reverse complement.
CCTCTTCCACGTATCGATGATCTATTCGACCAGCTCCAGGGTTCTAGTTATTATTCCAAGATCGACTTGAGGTCCGGTTATCACCAGCTGCGCGTCAGGGAGGCTGACGTTGCAAAGACTGCTTTTCGAACACGTTATGGCCATTTCGAATTCTTGGTCATGCCTTTCGGTCTCACGAACGCACCGGCGGTTTTCATGGACTTGATGAACCGCGTCTGTAAACCGTATCTGGACAAGTTTGTCATTGTGTTTATCGATGACATTCTGATCTACTCCAAGAACGAGACCGAACACGGGGAACATCTGCGGTTAGTTTTGGAACTCTTGCGACGGGAACAACTTTACGCCAAGTTCTCAAAGTGTGACTTTTGGTTACGCGAAGTTCAATTCCTAGGACATGTGGTTAATGAACTAGGAATTCATGTCGATCCCGCTAAAATCGAAGCGATCAAGGACTGGGGAGCACCAAAGACGCCAACTGAGGTGCGGCAATTCCTAGGCCTTGCGGGCTATTATCGTCGTTTCATTCAGGGGTTCTCGAAGATTGCTCAACCCCTCACCACTCTCACTCAGAAGGATAAGAAGTTCGACTGGGGTGAATCACAAGAGTCCGCGTTTGAGGAACTAAAGTCTAAACTGTGTTCTGCTCCTATTCTGTCTTTACCTGAGGGTCCTGATGATTTTGTCGTTTACTGTGATGCTTCCATTCATGGACTCGGTTGCGTGTTGATGCAACGCGAGAAAGTGATTGCGTATGCTTCTCGTCAACTCAAAGTGCACGAGAAGAACTACACAACTCATGACTTGGAGTTGGGTGCCGTGGTATTCGCGTTGAAAATTTGGAGACATTACTTGTACGGTACCAAATGCACCATCTACACCGATCACAAGAGTCTCCAACACATTTTCGACCAACAACACTTGAACATACGGCAGCGCCGTTGGATCGAACTTTTGAACGATTATGATTGTGCTATTAAGTACCATCCTGGCAAGGCGAATGTTGTAGCAGACGCCTTGAGCAGGAAGGAATCTTCTAAACCTCGTCGCGTTCGGGCGTTGCAGCTCACTATCCATTCGTCGTTGCCTGATCAACTCCGTTTTGCCCAATTGGAAGCTTTGAAGGAGGAAAACCTTAAAGCTGAAACCATGCACGGTGCCGACAAGCACCTAGAGCGAAGGCCTGATGGCCTGCACTATTTCGCAGAACGCATATGGGTTCCTTTATTCGGGGGACTACGGGAGCTTGTTCTTGATGAGGCTCATAAGTCCCGGTATTCTATTCATCCTGGTTCGGATAAGATGTACCAAGATCTGAAGGTGCTTTACTGGTGGCCAAACATGAGGTCGGACATAGCCTCATACGTGAGTAAATGCTTGACTTGTGCTAAGGTCAAGGTGGAATACCAGAAACCGTCGGGTCTCCTGCAACAACCTGAAATTCCGGAATGGAAATGGGAACGGATTACTATGGATTTTGTCACACAACTTCCTAAGTCACCAAGCGGGAACGACAAGATATGGGTGATTGTCGATCGGTTAACGAAATCAGCCCATTTTCTTGCTATTAAGGAGACCGACACTATGGATCGTTTGGCTCGTCTTTACTTGAAAGAAGTTGTTTCTAAGCACGGGGTACCTGTTTCTATTATCTCGGATCGTGACTCCCATTTCACTTCTCACTTCTGGAAGTCTTTGCACAAGGCTTTGGGTACCCAACTAGACATGAGTACGGCTTACCATCCACAGACTGACGGTCAGAGTGAGCGTACGATTCAAACTTTAGAAGACATGCTGCGGGCGTGTGTGATCGATTTTGGCAAGGGTTGGGAAGCTCATCTGCCGTTGGTAGAATTCTCGTACAACAACAGTTATCACACGAGCATCAAGGCTGCTCCGTTCGAGGCACTGTACGGACGGAAATGCCGCTCTCCTCTTTGTTGGGCTGAAGTGGGTGAGAGTCAACTCACTGGGCCTGAACTAGTGTACGAAACTTCGGAAAAGATCGTACAGATTCGAAATCGGTTGGCGGCGGCACGGGACCGGCAAAAGAGTTATGCTGATCAGCGTCGCAAACCACTGGAGTTCCAAGTCGATGACAAGGTACTTCTAAAAGTCTCACCGTGGAAGGGCGTCATACGCTTTGGAAAGCGTGGCAAACTCAATCCGCGATATGTCGGCCCATTTACGATCCTGGAACGGATTGGGCCGGTGGCATATCGACTTGATCTGCCGACGGAGCTCGGTAACGTACATAACGTCTTTCACGTGTCAAACTTGAAGAAGTGTCTGGCTGACGAGTCTCTCATCGTTCCACTAGAAAAGATCAAGGTTGATGATCGTCTTCGGATTGTGGAAGAACCTGTGGAGATCCTCGATTACAAGATTCGTAGCCTACGTCACAGCAAGATTCGTATCGTTAAGGTTCGGTGGAACTCGAACCGGGGACCGGAATATACATGGGAACGGGAGGATCAGATGAAGTCTAAGTATCCTCACCTCTTTCCTAAGGAAGCGTTCGAGTCGAGACATGTCTCTTCGGCAGCTGAATGAATCTCGGGTCGAGATTCCTTTTAACGTGGGGATGATGTGACACCTCGGGTAAATCTCTCTCTTGATTTCTACTCTCTATTGATTTCTATCTGTTTGTTTATTCCCTTCGTTGTTCCTTTTGTTACTTACGCAATTTTCGGGACGAAAATTCTTTTAACGTGGGGATGATGTGACACCTGGAAAATTCGGGTTAACAACGTTGTCTAGATGAAAGTCTACCTTAGCGAGTCACGCGTATATTGTACTTAACTGGGTTAGTTAAGTCGGGATATGGTTCGGGAACTATTGGTTAGTCTAGAAGATCATTGGATGTTGGTCTAGAGGTTCGGTAGATGTCGGTCCTTAGCCAAGTGTACAAACGGTGACGATTTGTAGGATCGTCAGGGCATACGGAACGTACGAGTCTCGAGTCCCGGGAATTGGTGAACGAGTGTAAATATGTGTATTTACTGGTGTTATGTGTTTACAATCATTATGTGACTTGTCGGTACATGAATATGCATTAACATATGTTAAAACGGGGTTTAACGCGCAAAACACACAAGGCTAAACCCTATAGGCGAGTAGGAGGTCTACTCCCCTATAGGGGAGGCGAGTAGGGAGCCCATAAGGGCGATTAGGCCCTACTCGTGTGAGTTATGGGCGAGTAGGCCCCTAATCACATGAACATTAGGCGATTACAAGCCCTAATCGCATGAACTGCTGCACAATCGCATGTAACGTGCTGGAACGACTAGGAACGCCTATAAATACAACACTTAACCTCCTAAACTCCCTAATATCAACCCTAGTCGTCCCATAACCGCCCCAAACACCTAAACAACCTCTGGAAGGCGATTTTGATCAAAAACACAAGGTTTCAAGGTCTAACCATCATTCTTTTACAATTCCAAGGTTTGATTCTCATCCATAACACTTTGTAAACGTTTTTAATAAATCCCTAATGGTCCAGACCTGTTCATAAACGAAAAAGCTTTCTGAAAATCGTCAATAAGGGTTGTTAAACGGATTATAACTAATTAACATGCGTTATGGGTATGTATGATTAGAAAGATAGGATTTTTATGGATCTTGATGATGTTTTGATGTATTATCATGCTAGGTCAGAATTAATATTGTTAGTATGATGATAGAAAACTCAGTAATCGGATAATAGGGTTATGATTACATGCGTTAATTGATGTTGCATGCTATGTGAATAGTGTTTGGATTGTTTTGGGTTGCATGCAGGACTGATTATACGAGGTTGAACGAAGGGTTTTGGGTTAAACATGTTTAGGATAGTGTTTGGGATGATATTGGGTAGTTACACACGTTCTGGATCTGATTTGGAGCGTTAAACGCGCGAAAAACCGGAACAGCATGGTTACAGGCGAGTAGCAATGCTAATCGCCTATAACTCATGCGATTACAAGGCTAATCACCAATAAATAGGCGAGTAGAAGCCTAATCACTAGTAAGTTCATGCGAGTAGCCCTAATCACTAGTAAGTTCATGCGAGTAGCCCTAATCACTAGTAAGTTCAGGGGAATAGCCCCTAATCGCATGAAGTAAAGGGGAATAGCCCCTATTCGCCTATAACAGGGGCGAATAGGATGTCTAATCACTAGTTGACTTTCCTAATCACTAGTTGACTTTTCCTAATCGCGTGTACTGCTGCTGTAAGTGTAAATTAGCATTCCGAGACCCGATTTAACATGTAGTAACATGCTAGGAACCCCGTAACATGTCTAATAACTTGGTAACATATATTTGGATGTATTTCGGTGATACGTGAACTGTGTGCTATAACTTGTTGTGTGTTAACGTATGTTAAGTATACTTGCGTTATTGTATGTTTTGGAGCGTAAACATAACACGGGGAGTCTCGGGTCACCAATGGGATGTCGAGTCTTGTACTTTGGGTCGGTTAAACAGTCACGGTGTTTTCAAACAAACTTGGTTATGGTCTGGACATCTAGGGACTAATTAACCTGCGGGTTATTAGTCTAAGTACTTATAACTGTCGTATGTTAGGTCGCCGCTTTACGGGGCTAGCATAGCAGCTGAGTTTACTCGGGTTAAGGAGTAAAGGAACTTAAGGTGAGTTTACGGCCCCTCTTTTAAACTGGTTTTATACTTTCGGGGGAGAAAACATGTGTTAAAACGATTATTTGGTAACTACTGTCATACTATGGGTTTCTAACGTATACTACACGATCTTTGGAAGTCCCGGGGGGAACCATGAATGTGCGGGTTTGCACAACGGGGAAATGTGAATAGCGCTATTGGGAGTGACCAACCCCGCTCGTCGACTTGGAGGGTCGGCGGGTGCATATTGTCTCAAACAGGAACAACAGGAACAACAGGAACATACATCGGGCATACTTTTGGTATTCGAGTTAGTAATGGTTTTCCAATCGTGGTAGTAACAAACGTACGCCTAGCTAGCGTATACTGGTTTTCTATTTTGTTATAGTATGGACAGGTTGACTTGGTACTTGAACTGCAAACCTGTAAACTCACCAGCATTTTTGTGCTGACGTAAACTTTTACATGTTTTCTCAGGTCGCTAAGGTAGCACAATGGAACTAGGGCGCACGCGTCTGCACGGCGTCTAGATAGAGTTGCATGATTTCATAAACATTGAACTTTGGTTATTTATGTTGAACTTTATTTTGAATAAGCTTCCGCTGTAAACGGGATTTTAAAACTATGTTTTGGTATTGCATTAATTACATTTAGACTTGTTTATTGTGATCGTTGGTTTGGATCCTGGTTTGTCATGCGCCTCGCGGTAAAACTCCGCAAGTGGATTTTGAGGGTGTGACAGATAGTACCTGGGATGGCGTTTTGGTAAGGGAGTCCAGTCTTGGTTTCGTCGGCCGTTCTTGCGCTGATCACGCGTTTGTTTGATGCCGATAATATTTCTGGCGTCGCCAGAAGTTGAGTATCGCCCTTCGTCGGTGGAACCTGAAATGCGGTTCACTTCTCGCTTTTGGCAGACATTTCAATCCGCACTTGGTTCACAACTGAATCTTAGCACGGCTTATCACCCACAGAAGGATGGTCAAACTGAACGAACCATCCAAACATTGGAGGATATGCTTAGAGCGTGCATCATCGACTTTGGTGGCAATTGGGACACGCACTTACCCTTGGTTGAGTTCTCGTATAATAACAGCTACCATTCCAGCATTAACATGGCACCATTTGAGGCACTTTATGGTCGCAAATGTCGTTCTCCTGTTTGTTGGAGCGAGATTGGCGAAACACAAATCACCGGTCCCGAACTAATACAGGAAACGACAGACAAAATTCTTCGCATTCATGAGAATTTGCAAGTTGCTCGAAGCAGACAGAAAAGTTATGCCGATCAAAGGCGCAAGCCTCTAGAATTTCAAGTCGGAGACATGGTACTTCTCAAGGTTTCACCTTGGAAGGGTATATTTCGATTTGGAAAGAAAGGGAAACTTGCACCACGGTTTGTAGGCCCTTTTAAGATCCTTGAGCGAATTGGGAAGGTGGCTTACAAGCTCGATTTACCACCAGAGCTCAGTAATGTCCATCCAACATTTCACGTTTCTAATCTTAAGAAGTGTTTAGCTGAAGATAACCTCCATGTCCCTTTAGAGGATATCCAGATTGATGAGTCAATGCGCTTCATAGAAAAACCTGTGGAGATTATGGATCGAGATGTCAAGACGCTTAAGCGAAGCCGAATTCCAATTGTCAAAGTTCATTGGGAATCCAAATGACGCCCAGAGTTTACTTGGGAGCGTGAGGACCAAATGATGTCAAAGTATCCTCATCTTTTTCCAGAGACTACTAATTGAAGGAATTTCGGGACGAAATTTCTAAAAGTAGGGGATGTTGTGACATCCGTCACTTTTCTTATTTAATTTAACATTTCTATGTACGTGGAAACTTCAATAAATACGACGTTGCATTTTATCATTTTTTGAACGTTCAAAAAATATTCTACGACACATTCGGGTTTACATAATCATACTATAAGTTTATAACAACTCAAAAGTCGACGGATAATTGCCCAAAAATAAATGTTTGGGACGAGGTTCGAACCCGCGTCCCAAACCGGCCCAACACATACATTTTTCAACCAACTGAGCTATAGCATATATCTGTTTTGGAATCCACGCGAATTATTCATATAACATATTTAAATTCGAACCAGTTGACTTGAAAAGTCAACTGCATCAATCGAACACCACAATCAAGCATCCATACGCGCTAATTGATCAAAAAATGGAATGATATTGATACCTTTGACCTTAACGCGTATTATTACTCAGTCAATCATCAAAACATGCTAATTTTACATACACGACGCGTCATCATCATCAATTCTTACCAAATCAATACCCGGACCCTCTCCCTATAAATTGGACCTCCCAATCCTTTCTACAATCGCCGAAAACCTCCTCTCTATCTTCAATTTCTGTTAAAAACCCGCATTCGAAGCTTTTTGTGATCGAGTTGACTTTTCGGTTGACCAAGTCTCATACCCGATTACATTATTGTAAGTTCATATTTTTTTGGTGGGGTTTACTCATCGGCACATGACAAACAATAGCCCCAAGAATCCAGGGGCTATTGATCACTAATTTTTGGGATTGGAAAGTTAGGGCACGGATTGGTAGAATTGGGGAAGAACACGAATTGTAAACAACATATAACATTTTTTTGAAACAGATTGGTATCAGAGCCATGGTTATAGGGAACTAGGTTATTAGATGAATTGGCCTAGACTATAACCGAATTTAAACTTTCAGGTACAACATTTCCTAATTTATCATTCCCCTCATTTCCCTCTACTTTCCTCCCTCAATCTTTCCCCTTCTTCTCCATTTCTCCCCATCTTTCATCATGGTATATAAAGATGGTGTCCTACAAGGAGTGGAAAGACTACATCATCATGGAGCGGGAGCAGTACCTTTCATGAAGACACTCTTAGGCATAATGCCTACTCTTATTTTTGCTCCTTCAAGGTTGTTGAACTTTAATGAGTGGGATGAGGACACGTGCAATCTGGAAGGGTGGATGCCTGTACACTGGGTTTTCTGGCATAGGCAAGCATAGCGCATAAATCCATTTACGGACCTGTTATGCTTACCTGGGGATTCCTGGATTGAGTGTCCACTTATTGGCTAAAGCATGTCTTCTTTGATCACCATTGGGTTCAATTCCTTTGAAAAGTCAACGTTCTTGTTGGGCTTTACAGCTAGACAAGGGCAATCCAAGCATTTTATGCAAATTTTTCAATGATACACTCTTATTTCACATACAATATCTTGTATTCATAATCATTTGTACAATTATACACTTACATTTTATAATCTCATAATTTTTCATTGACTGCCTTGTAGATGTCTGCTCGCCGCATGCTCCGTGATGCTAGCCAACGCACTGTTCGTGCATCTGGACAACGTTCTGACCGTCGCCTCACCTCTCTAGTCGCTGAGCGAATTGCTGCAGTGATCCCAAATCTTGTTAGTGAGTTAACCCAGAATAGTAACAGCGCCAACACAGAGGGTGCAACTCAATTTCGGTGCACTTTCAAACACTTCAACTCCTGCAACCCCACAAAATTTACTGGTGAGGAGGGTGCTACTGGCCTCCTCCAATGGTTTGAAAGTATGGAGAGTACCTTTGTGAACAGCGAGTGTCCTGATGACCTCCGCGTTCGCTATGCTACCAGTGTCCTTCAAAAGGGAGCGCTAACTTGGTGGAATGGCGAAAAGCGTAATCGGGGCGCTGATGTTGCTTTATCTTTGTCTTGGGCTGAGGTTAAGGAACTCATGATCGCCAAATTCTGCCCTAGGAACGAAATCAGGAAACTAGAGGAAGAGTTCCATGGGTTGAAACAAGACAGTGGTGAAAATCTTGCGTACAACACTCGATATCATGAACTCAGCATATTGGTTCCACACATGGTTACCCCGGTCTCTCGAGCAATCGAGAAATATATCGAGGGATTGCCTGACCTAATTCAAGACGTAGTCACTGGAAGCAGACCCACTACGGTGGAAGAAGCCATCCAGCTTGCAGCCTCCTTGACTGACAAGCACGTGAAAAAGGAAAATCTGGTTAGGAAAGGAACCAAGAAACCAGCTGAGAAGACCCCAACCCCTACTACTGAATCATCAAGAGTTGCTGTAGACAATACCGGTTCCAACACTAGGAAGCGGAAGTCCAGAGGTAGAAACTACGTTGTTGTAGCCCCAGTAACCCAGGCTCCAATGGCCCAGGCTCCTCCTGCTAAGAAGGTTTATAGTGGTAACTTACCCAAGTGTGCCACCTGTCAGTACCATCACCCCTCAAATTTTCCTTGTCGCCACTGTACCACCTGTGGTAGGTACGGTCATGTAGCTACCACATGTCGTTCAGTGCTTAGACCTCAACCAATCAACGCTCAACCAGTTAACCCTCAGCCAGCCAACCCTCAACCAGCTCGCCAAAACCCACAACCCATAGCATATGGTCGAGCTTGCTTCAATTGTGGTGATCCAAACCACCTCAGAAATCAGTGTCCAGCACTAGTCCCAGCAAACCGTGCAACAAACCCAGTGGCTCGTGGTAGGGCTTTCAACATCAATGCAGCAGAAGCCCAGGAAACAAATGATGTGGTGAATGGTACGTTTTTACTTGATGGTCATTATGCTTCGATTTTATTTGATACTGGTGCGGATAAAAGTTTTGTGTCATTAGCATTCGAACCTTTACTATCCCACACTCGCTCTAGATTAGGAGCGCCTTTCACTGTCGAGGTCGCGGATGGTAAACCCATCTCAATCGATTCCATCATCCAGAGTTGTACTCTTAGCCTTAACGAACATGACTTCACCATTGATCTCATACCCATGAAATTGGGAAGCTTTGATGTCATCGTGGGTATGGATTGGCTTTCTAAACACCACGCTGAAGTTGTCTGCTTTGAAAAATTTATCCGGTTTCCTATCACATCAGGTGACTTTTTACGGGTTTATGGTGAAAAATTGTCCAGTGGTCTTAAACTCATGTCCTGCACCCAAGCACAAAAATATCTACGTAAGAAATACGTAGCCTTCTTGGCCCATGTCGTGGAAAAGAAAGGTAAAGACAAGAGTATCCAAGATGTTCCTGTTGTTCGTGAGTTTCCAGAAGTCTTTCCTGATGACTTACCTGGACTTCCACTGGTGCTCCTGTTGAATTTCGTATTGACCTTGTACCTGGTGCCACGCCCGTTGCAAAATCTCCATATCGTCTTGCACCTTCCGAGATGCAGGAACTTGCGAGTCAACTTCAAGAGTTGGCAGACAAGGGTTTCATTCGTCCCAGCTCATCACCTTGGGGAGCTCCAGTCTTATTTGTAAAGAAGAAGGATGGATCTTTCCGAATGTGTATCGATTATCGTGAGCTTAATAAACTCACCATTAAAAACCGGTACCCTTTACCCCGCATTGATGATCTTTTTGATCAACTTCAAGGTTCAACTTGCTTCTCAAAGATCGATCTTCGTTCGGGATATCACCAACTTCGAGTTCATGAAGACGATATTCCAAAGACAGCTTTCCGTACACGCTATGGTCATTACGAGTTCATGGTTATGCCTTTTGGACTAACTAATGCACCCACTGTCTTCATGGATCTCATGAATCGCGTGTGCAAACCCTTCTTGGATAAATTCGTAATCGTTTTCATTGATGATATTCTCATTTACTCCAAAACCAAATCAGCTCACGAACAACACCTTAGACAAATTTTGAGTCTTTTGAAGAATGAACAACTGTATGCCATATTCTCCAAGTGCAAATTTTGGCTTAAGGAAGTTCAATTTTTGGGACACATTATCAGTGATAAGGGAATACACGTGGATCCAGCTAAGATTGAGGCCGTTAAAAATTGGATTACACCCAAGTCTCCCACGGAAGTTCGCTCTTTTCTTGGCTTAGCGGGTTATTATCGTCGTTTTATTCTCAACTTCTCCAAGATTGCCTTACCTCTCACTTCTTTGACCCATAAAGATAAGCCATATGTATGGGGACCCAGTCAAGAAGAAGCATTCCAGACATTGAAACAGAAACTGTGTGATGCTCCAATCCTCACTTTACCTGACGGTAATGAAGATTTCGTGGTTTATTGTGATGCCTCTAACCAAGGTCTTGGTTGTGTTCTCATGCAACGAGGCAAGGTTATAGCATATGCATCGCGACAACTGAAAAACCATGAGAAAAATTATACTACCCATGATCTTGAACTCGGAGCGGTCGTTTTCGCACTTAAGATTTGGAGGCACTATTTATACGGTACAAAATGTGTGATTTTCACTGACCACAAGAGTCTTCAACACATTTTCAACCAGAAAGATCTGAATATACGTCAATGACGATGGGTCGAGTTGTTGAATGACTACGACTGCGAGATTCGCTACCATCCTGGCAAGGCGAATGTTGTAGCCGATGCCCTCAGTCGTAAAGATCATGCCCAGCTTTATTGTGCCCAGGTCCAGTCTGATATCAAACTCCGCATCATTGAAGCCCAACATGTCTCTGTTACTGAAGGCAACATGTACGATGAAATGTCGTGTGGAGCCGAAAATCAGTTGGAAACCAAAAATGGTTTACTTTACTTCATGAACCGTCTTTGGATCCCTGATCGTGACAACCTGCGTACTTTCCTCATGGACGAGTCCCATAAGTCTCGTTACTCCATTCACCCTGGTGCAGATAAGATGTATCAGGATCTGCGTACCTTGTATTGGTGGCCCGGTATGAAGAAGGACATAGCTCTATATGTGGCTAAATGCCTTACTTGCTCCAAGGTCAAAGTTGAGCACCAACGTCCATCTGGTTTACTTGTGCAACCAGAAATTCCAGTGTGGAAGTGGGAGAACATTGCTATGGACTTCATTACGAAGCTTCCACGCACCACTCGTGGGCATGACAGTATCTGGGTCATCGTCGATCGATTGACCAAATCTGCTCACTTTCTACCCATTCGTGAGACCTACCAAGCTGAGAAACTGGCTAAAATCTACATCAGTGAGATTGTCAGCCGTCATGGTATTCCTCTAGACATTATTTCCGATTGTGATAGCTGGTTTACTTCTCGCTTTTGGCAGACATTTCAATCCGCACTTGGTACACAACTGAATCTTAGCACGGCTTATCACCCACAGACGGATGGTCAAACTGAACGAACCATCCAAACATTGGAGGATATGCTTAGAGCGTGCATCATCGACTTTGGTGGCAATTGGGACACGCACTTACCCTTGGTTGAGTTCTCGTATAATAACAGCTACCATTCCAGCATTAACATGGCACCATTTGAGGCACTTTATGGTCGCAAATGTCGTTCTCCTGTTTGTTGGAGCGAGATTGGCGAAACACAAATCACCGGTCCCGAACTAATACAGGAAACGACAGACAAAATTCTTCGCATTCGTGAGAATTTGCAAGTTGCTCGAAGCAGACAGAAAAGTTATGCCGATCAAAGGCGCAAGCCTCTAGAATTTCAAGTCGGAGACATGGTACTTCTCAAGGTTTCACCTTGGAAGGGTATATTTCGATTTGGAAAGAAAGGGAAACTTGCATCACGGTTTGTAGGCCCTTTTAAGATCCTTGAGCGAATTGGGAAGGTGGCTTAGAAGCTCGATTTACCACCAGAGCTCAGTAATGTACATCCAACATTTCACGTTTCTAATCTTAAGAAGTGTTTGGCTGAAGATAACCTCCATGTCCCTTTAGAGGATATCCAGATTGACGAGTCAATGCGCTTCATAGAAAAACCTGTGGAGATTATGGATCGAGATGTCAAGACGCTTAAGCGAAGCCGAATTCCAATTGTCAAAGTTTGTTGGGAATCCAAACGAGGCCCAGAGTTTACTTGGGAGCGTGAAGACCAAATGATGTCAAAGTATCCTCATCTTTTTCCAGAGACTACCACTTGAAGGAATTTCGGGACGAAATTTCTAAAAGTAGGGGATGCTGTGACATCCGTCACTTTTCTTATTTAATTTAACATTTCTATGTACGTGGAAACTTCAAATAATACGACGTTGCATTTTATCATTTTTTGAACGTTCAAAAAATATTCTACGACACATTCGGGTTTACATAATCATACTATAAGTTTATAACAACTCAAAAGTCGACGGATAATTGCCCAAAAATAAATGTTTGGGACGAGGTTCGAACCCGCGTCCCAAACCGGCCCAACACATACATGTTTCAACCAACTGAGCTATAGCATATATCTGTTTTGGAATCCACGCGAATTATTCATATAACATATTTAAATTCGAACCAGTTGACTTGAAAAGTCAACTGCATCAATCGAACACCACAATCAAGCATCCATACGCGCTAATTGATCCAAAAATGGAATGATATTGATACCTTTGACCTTAACGCGTATTATTACTCAGTCAATCATCATCAAAACATGCTAATTTTACATACACGACGCGTCATCATCATCAATTCTTACCAAATCAATACCCGGACCCTCTCCCTATAAATTGGACCTCCCAATCCTTTCTACAATCGCCGAAAACCTCCTCTCTATCTTCAATTTCTGTTAAAAACCTGCATTCGAAGCTTTTTGTGATCGAGTTGACTTTTCGGTTGACCAAGCCTCATACCCGATTACATTATTGTAAGTTCATATTTTTTTGGTGGGGTTTACTCATCGGCACATGACAAACAATAGCCCCAAGAATCCAGGGGCTATTGATCACTAATTTTTGGGATTGGAAAGTTAGGGCACGGATTGGTAGAATTGGGGAAGAACACGAATTGTAAACAACATATAACATTTTTTTGAAACAGAAACTCAACAACCAACTGACCCAGATCAGTTGGTTTACTCACTTATTAAGGAATCTGAACCGGCCTTTGGCCAAGGTTCGATTCCCACAAGCAACTTTTCTTTTTCTTTTATTTAAGCCATTTATCAACAAACACATTTAACCTATATAATTAATTCGAATCCAGTTTAATTCGTTCTCAGGGTGTGGCTTAGTTGGTGGCCACGCTTGTGATAAAACTCGAACCGGCCAGAGGCCCGGGTTCGACTCCCATAACCAACAAATATTTTTTTCCCTTATATATATATATATATATGTAATATATTAACCTTTTAAAATAGTTTTTAAATACAAAAAGTGGTTTTTAAATTCTACAAAAATTACTGAATGATCTTCTAATGGTAAAGTTCATTGTACAATTTTTAGTTTTTCAAAAATAATTTATTTAATATATATTATAAATATTACAAATTTATTCATTTATAATTGTAAAATTCAATAAAAATATCTAAACGATTTTATTAAATTCCACAAAAATTATCCTAAACTTGTATAGCAATAAACATTTCAGAAATAATTTTTATTTCTAAAAAACCATTCATTTTATATTTTTAATTAATTTTTGTTATTTTTAATCATAAATAAATCATAATAAATTCATTTTTCAATATTTTTGCACCAAAATTTTATATAAATTATTTCTATTTCTTTAGAAATGAAATACAATTTTTAATTCAAAAATTCTTTAATTTTAATATTTTTAAATATTAAAGTTATATTTTGACAATTTGAAATATAAATAGATTAAATATTCCATTTTCAAGAAAATAATTTTATAAAAATTATTTTCATACTTAAAACTTTATATTGTGACCATCTTTAACTTAAAATTTACAAAAAGACCTTTGTTTGTTTATTTATTAAATTTCTTATACTTAATAAACAATTTGATATTTAATCAAATAAATACTTATCCCCAATTCGAAACCCTAGAAATACATGTATCCTAGAATTATTTCCCTTACACATTATCAAATTCTTTAGGTTAATCCTTTGGGATAATTCCAACTCAAATTACGTTGTCCAGTTGAATTCCAAGCTATTACGAGAACAGTGAGTATTTTCTATCCCCTTTTTGCTTTTATTAATTTTTTGGGTGTTACATGTACACTATTACAAATTTCAAATGCATGTTTACATTTTCACAATACAATTCTAGTACTATGTGCATTGCTTACAACGTGCTTTATGCTTAGACAATACATGTGGAATACATTTGTACTTAGTGAAATCATTAACATGGTACAAGCCGACCTTAACATTGGATAGCGCTATTTGGATTGACAACCCGCCTAGGTTGATTCTCCCCCTTTTTCATCGGAGAATCCGTGGTCATTGTTAAGTTTTTATCCATTTATTGGATAAGTACACCGCCGTTCTTTTAGTACATTATACAGTCACATGATTGATTTCACTCATTTGTATGATACATAGTTTACATATGTGCACTGTAGCTTGCACTTGAATTGTATATCTTTTTTTAACTTATTATATATATCAAAAACTAGGAATGCTCACCAACATTTCATATGTTGACCAAACCTATTTTTGTACATGTTTCAAGTGCAGTTTGATCTAGTGCTTTAGCATGGGACTTTTAGTGCTTTATTTTAATCAGTTATTTCAATATTGATGTTTCATTTAGACTTTGTATTTTCCATTTCCATGTAAGACAATTTGGCTTATTCAATAATATATACATTTTAGTACCATGTGCTTTTGAACAATCGTCACTACGTGACACCTCGATGATTCCGCCATCGGTTGGGGTGTTACATCATAGCTGTCGATGCTTCCTATGGGAGGTTGTCGAACCATACCCTGGCTGCTCCTGAGAGTGTCTGGGCGAACATGTGGCACCAGACAGGTAAGGTCCATCCGATGACGGCCCCAGCCTAATTAAAAATGTCGAGGTGCTCGTCGGGGTCTGTGAGGCCGTCATATATCTTAACGTTGGCCGGGAGGCGTTGCCTCGGTGGTATTGGCGCTTGAGAGATGCGTCTTGTGAACTTGGATTTATCGAAAAAGACCGTTGGCCTATAAGGGAGTGACAGGTTGGTGGTTGTATCGTTATTGTACATGTTTAGTCGTTCCCGGCGGTGGTACGGGCTGTGACGATAATCCCTAGAGGCATCATCCTCCCATGAGCTTTCTTCGTAGTCCTCTTTGTCTAACCGGTTGCGCTCTGCACGGGCCTGGTCGGCAGGGGGTTGCCCTGGACCTTTTCCGTGACGGACAGAAACCGTTGTTCTAGTGGGTCGCTTGGAGAATGACCCTATGATGGGTTTGCCGGTGAGTCGGCAACGTTCCAGCTGAGCGTCTAGGATTTGTTTCTGGTGTTCGTGCCAGTCTTTATTCAGAGCGTCTATTTCCTCCTGGGTGGGAGGTGCTGGTTCGTCGGTTTGATGTGGTGGTTTGGGGAGAAATACGGTGGTGGAGGGGATAAGGGTGGAAATTGACAGTGGTGAAGGAAAAAGCAAAGGTCGAGGTGAGGAGAAAAAACAAAGGTCAGAGGTGAGGAAGAAGAAGAACCAGGCGACATCGGTTCTAGGGTAGGGAAGGAGAAGAAGGATCATGTTGGATAAGCTCTGATTAAAAATTTAAACCTGAAGAAACACGAATCCTTGATTACCGTATAGACGCTAATCTTGGTAGTGATTCTACGGTATTTTATAAAGAGGTGTATTTACAAAAACGTGTGGGTATAAGGACAAGACCAATGAGTTTAAGAGACTACCGATCAGAAGAGCCGAGCCTCTAAACGCTAGTATAATAAACAAGGGGATGAAAAGGGTACGAAGGAGTTCGTAGTCTTTTTGAATGAAAGTATTCGTGAATATCAGATGCCAACAAAAGGAGAATGAGCTCCTCTTTTTGTAGTACCTCGACGTCACACTTTCTCAGCCTATCCTCAACCCTTGATGGGGCCCGGCCCAGGTAGAGGTGTCTCTAGATTCCGGCCCAAGTCCCTAAGCCCAATGGTGCAAGTGGGTTTGGCAAAAGGAGAAAGTAAAAGGGGGGATGTTACTGTCCTGGCGACGATAGTACACGTGGCGTCCGTCGAGTGGACGCTAGTGGGCGGCAGACACGTGGCGTCCGCCTACTGGTTGACCTGGGGCAGTGGGTAATCATCTTCTTTCTTGGAACCTGAGACAAGTTGAGAAAGTCTTCTGTCAAAGGAGATATCTTGGATGGGAGGCCGCCACATCATCGTCCTTTCTGCGTGTCAGACTGGGAGCAATCTTTGATTGGTCGAGAACTCTGACGGGCAGCCTATTGCGTCAGGAACAGTTGCCTGGGGCAGGGGTGTGTGCCCCGAGGCTGCCCCAGAAGACATCTTCTAGTCGTGCTGACGAAGCTTCATGTAACTTGCTTGAGAAGCTTTGAAGTGTACCGGGCCCGCCGACGTAAAACGGGCGGGTTAATCTGCGTCTGGCGTCCGTTGGACGCCAGGTATATCGCCGACATAAAACGGGCGGCTAAGTCTGCATCTGGTGTCCGTTGAACGCCAGGTATATCGCCGATGTAAAACGGGCAGGTGAAGCTGCATCTGGCGTTCGTTGGACGCCAGGTATATCGCTGACGTAAAACGGGCGGGTGAGTCTGCGTCCATTCTCAGATGGTCGCTACACGTTCCGCTGACGTAAAACAGGCGATGTATATTTTAGTTAGGCGCTGATTTGGTATTTGTGATGTTTTAATACCATATCCCTTCAAAACCCCCATACACTATCTAACTTTACATATCACCCATTTTATTTTAATTATTTATTATTTATAATTTATAATTAAAAAATAAAAGGTTGGACCAATAGGATTAGAGGACTACCCAAAAACAACCACCCCACATCCATAAGTAGTCAGATTGTCTAAATACAAGGGGACTCATATTTTACTAACATGACAACAAGTCCTCCCAAAACTTGTCATTACCACACCTCATAGTCTATGATCAAGCTTCACAACGAGGAAGATTTAGAATGGGGCTTATTAAGAAATCCGAGATGCTCTTGGTCAACACCGGGGCATATTAAATTATTAATACATGTAACACGAATGGTCGTTTACACAACGAAACTTTTTTTACTTTTACTTTGGTTTTTTTACTGTCGTTGGGTAATAAAACAATCTACTACATTTAATCTAATCTATAATCTATAATTCTATAATCTATTAATCTATTAATCTATAATCTATAATCTATAATCTATAAATATATATAAAAGAATTGAACATTGCTGACGTGGCGTGCAATGGTGCCTTCAACTTTTCTATGAAACTGCCACGTGGCATTATAATTGAAAGATTTTAATGTTTTTGAATTATTTTCTTTTTTAATTAAATTGAGTTATTTTAGGAAAAAAAGAATTTAAAAATAAATTTAAAATTTTATCTCTCATGTTTTCTCCTATAATTTTTAAACGTTTATATCTTTTATATACGTGATTTTTTAAAGAAAAAAATTACACCAAATTAACGAGTGTTTTATTATCTTTCCAATGAGTACCATAGTGGTATATAAAAAATGGAGAAAAAATCGACTATTTTTTGTGGGGTTTCGTTCATACAGGAAAAAAACACACAAAATATTCATGTTATTCATTAATCATGTTTTTTCTTTTAAACTAGGTTCTTATCTACGATGTTGAAAATCAGCCCAATCGCCATGTTATCATTGGAATTTTACTAGGTATACTTCATCAAGAGAAGCTAGGAGAAAAAATCGCGCAACACTGCAACACATGGTGTCACCTTATAGCAAGGTTATTTTTTTATTTATTTAATTACAAGAGTAATAATTATTACTATTAGTATTAGTATTATTAGAATGGTTATATTTTTCAACTCTGGGACGCTCCCGGGAAGAATTGATAGTTGCTGACGTGGTGTTCAATGGTGGTCTCAACCATCTCTTGATTATGCAACGTGGCATAATGAAATGCAATGGTTACAACTTCCAACTTAAGTATTTGTTTAGTTGATTAGGTTAGAAATTATAAGAGTCATTAGAATGTGAGAAATTAGAGAGATGTGATAAGTTTTTGAATAGTTGCAGCTTACATAAGTGATTCTTTACATGATTACTGATTAGGTTTTAGATTAGAGAATATGAGTTATTACTGATTAGAATACTATGAACATGCAATGATTGAGAGATTTTGTGGTTAGTTAACTTGAGCCATTTGCAATAGGTTATCACGTAAAATTAGATTTTTCAACCCCAGAACCCTTCCGGGGTAATCAGCTAGTTATTAATAAAAGAATTGAAGTTAGATGATGTGACATTCAATGGTGGCTTCAACCCTCTATTGAATGTGCCACGTGGCATAATGAGATGAAAGTGTTTAATTTTTTTTTTTATCATGTTTCCTCCCACAATTTTTAAACGTTAATATCTTTTATATACAGGATTTTTAAATAAAAAATTACACCAAATTAACGAGCGTTTTATTATCTTTCCAACGAGTACCATAGTGATATATAAAAATGAAGATAAAAAAACGACCAAATTAACGAGCGTTTTATTATTTTTTTCAACAAGTCCATAGTGCTATATAAAAAACGGAGAAAAAAACGACTATTTATTTGTGGGGTTTTGTTCATACAGGACAAAAAACACAAAGTGTTCAGGTTATTCATTAATCATGTATAGGCAAGTCATTAATTATGTTCAAACCAGTAAAATACGAATTCTATTTACAACATGTGTTAGCATTAGAGTTGTACATTATTTAGGTTAGGTTTTAATATTAGAGTTATACATTGTTTAAGGTTAGACGTTAACATTGGAGATACATTGTTAATTGTTTTAGGTTAGGTGCTACCCGAAGCTTTCCTGCATGTAACTGTAAAACACATCAGTTTATTTCGTATGTAAAATTGATATGTCATATTAGATTTTTCAACCCCGGGACGCTCTCAGGGTATAATTCTAATAAACTTATAAAAAGATACAATAGTATCCAAATTCCAAACTAGTAATTTTAACAAAGTCCATTACCTTCATATATACATGATACCTAACACACATTGGGTCAGGTACAGACACATTCTACAATCTGGTTTTGAACATGGATTACCAATAGAGATGGGCTAAATGCACCCCTTCTTCCTACTTTTTATAGCCCTTTTTTAAAATACTAGTTTAAATTTGCCAAATTTCACCCCTTTAAAAATCCTCATTTTTTAATACATTTAAAAGTTAGGAGTGGTGAAACTAATACTAAACTTCACAAAACTCTATTTATAGAACCTAATCAATTATTAGTTTTAAATTATTTTCAATATCAACGGGTTCATTCTAACCATACAACTATTTTGAAATCATGAAACTGCAAGGATTCAACCTCTTTTAATTGGTATATATAAACTTTTTTATTTGATTTAAAAGAATGAAATGTGTTAATCAAACTAAATGTTAGCTAACCATTCTTCATTAATAAAAGATAATATCTTTTTTTTTTTTAAATGTTAAAAACTTTTACCAAAAATCATTTGCAAAAGCTTTCAATGTAATTTAAATCATGTGTAGAAAAAAGTGTTTTCCTTAAAAAGAAAAAGTTTTAAAACAATCAAACTTAAAAAATGTTCAACAATATCAAAAATAAGAAAAAAAATCATACTTAGCAAGACTAAAAGAAACAGTTTTAAAATAATGAAATATTGTTTTAAAAATATCAATAAAACATAAAAAAGCTTTTTTATTTTTTTAAGTTAATAACAAAATATTAAAGATTGACAATATAAAAACAAAAAGGTTTGAATTGTATTAATTTAAAACTTAAGGGAGAGAATATGTTCAGTAAAAATAAATTGAGAGGGGGTACGTTTAGCAACCCCCTTACCAATAACTGTCTCATTGCCATTCCTAGACTCTAAAACCTTAAATGCTTAACTATCTAGGATGCCGAAATCAAAATTTGTATGAAGTATGTGAATTATGTTCTTCATATTATTTCTTAATTAGTTGTTCGAGCATCCAGTTTTATTCATAATACAACTCTCTGGTAATTGCTCTCCAAAAGATCAACATTAATTATGATTATTTTTTTCCAAATGTTCCAACAGTTATGATTTCGCCCTATGGTTAAGCGCCCTTATAATGAAACAAATAGAGATCGAAAGCCCTCCTATGAACACTATAAACCTGAAGGTGGTTTTGAGTGTATGATTCGGTTTGAAACTTGTAATGGGTCATGTAAACCGGACTAACTATCAGGATTTGTCGTAAAACTTATACAATAAAACATTTATAAATTAATAATATTGAGACTGAGATATTTTATTAATTTAGTAAGATATTATTATATGGATAATTAATTATTTATTAATTTAAAGTGGTTTTAGGTATGACCTTTAAATTTCCAAGTCCAATATAGCGCATTCACAAATTAATTGAATTTGTAAAGTTCATTGTTTTTTAATAAGTAAAAAGTTTAGGGAGACGGGGCGTCACCCGAATTATCCACGGGTATCAAGTACCAGCACGGTATCACCGCCGCCATACACGCTGGTAGTGGTGCCGTATACCGTTTTGCTGGTGTTCTTTACCGTGCTGGTACCGGCTGCTTTTGTGTTTTTTTATAAATGCCAAGTTTTCATTTTATCCCCCGTATGTTTTAGTGTTTTTTTTATTTTAACCGTCTGTTTTATATGTATAACGTTTATTTATTTAGGGTTTTGTATTAATCGTATGTTTATTAGAATGTAAAGTAAATAAAAAAAAACCTTGCATTAATAAATACTATAAAATACATTAAAAACAAAGAAAAATACTTAAAGTTTGCGGAACATTCACCATGCCTCGACATGGTCGAAAGCGTTGCCGTATCGAACCTCATACTCATATTGAGCGAATTCGATAGCCAACTCCTCGTCAAGCTTCGGATCGTCCGTCACTTGTTCATAGTACCAATAAATAGTCCAACACTTATAGACTAGTTGGCTGAGGGCCTAAAGCTTCCTATAGGAGGCTTGGGGTTTAATTCCCACTAGCTACACTTGGAGGACATTGGTGGAGGGGAAATGAGGGATGACCCAGCCATTGGCTTGGGTTCGAGTCCTGATCCCAACCGGTTTTACCGATTATTTCACTGTCGTGCCTTCGGGCGGGTGATTGGTCGGGTTTTCCCAGGAATTGGTGGCCCGGGTACTCTCGGGTACCTGATTCGGCAAAAGGGTGCCCGAGAGTGCTCGGAAATTGATTCGTTGGCCGTTCAAAAAAAAGTACCAATAAATAAATTACAAAAATAAGTTTCAAGACACATTTCTTCTCCGCGTACATTAAGCATTGTTAGAAATTGATCACTATAAAATGTCCATTGAAAATTTATAAAATACATCAACTATGTCTCGTAAACAATCTTAGAATTTGGAATCTTTTAGTAATTATTAATCGATAATTTCGTTGGGACCAATATATATACGCTAAGATTTCAAAAAAAAAATATTATCTTATTATTTTATCGATTAAGTCCAATTTCGTACTAGTCTCAAGTTGGGACTCCACAAAATATTGGGGTTTTACTGTATTATTGTTTTTTATTGACTTTTGGTATTTTGAATGAAGATTTCTATGAATTTGTTGTGTGGTTAAAATGAATAATGATTGTTCTAAGGCCTTATTAGCTCCAAACATTTAGAAAAACAGATTCTCCGACATCTTTATATTTTATTATGTGACTCGACTCAACCTAGAAAATTCATACTATGAGCAACGAAAAAAACCAACCCCTATGGAAAAAATTATATTCCCGCCCTTGATATGATAAGTCATAAGAGTACAAGAAAAGTGAAACTCTAAGGGCTGTTTGGTGAGCCTTTTAACGAGGCTCTGAATCATTCCGTGCTGAATGATTCAGCATTCAGTGCGTTTATTTTAGCTTCTGAATGAAATAGTTAAGGTTGAACTATTAAGATTTGGGATGTTGATAAACCATTAAACACTGAACTAGGTTGAATCTTAATGAGACTCTCTTACCAATGTAAGACAAGAAAACTAACCACTAAGAGGTCCAACTTAATAATTCAGCACTTAACCATTCAGATCTCATAACCATTCAGACATCTTAGCTATTCAACACTTAATCAACCATACAGCCCCTAAGTAAAACAAAATTTTGTTCCATATATGATTTACCCGATAGTTAATTTCTCTACACTTAATCAATACCTGACAAAGTTTGAATTTCTCTACAAAAAAAAAATTTGAGGAAGTGATTGATGTATTTGTGTGATGTTATCTCACTCAATTGTAAAACAATCTTCATATCAATAGAGTATTTGATGTATTTGTTTGATGGTATCTTACTCAATAGTACAACAATCTTCATATCAATAATATTTGATGTATTTTGTGATGGTATCTCACTCAATAGTACAACAATCTCCATATCATTTACATTTGATGTATTTGTGTGATGGTATCTCACTCAGTAGTACAACAGTTATCATATCAATTATATTTGATGTATTTTGTGTGATGATATCTCACTCAGTGAGTCAGTGGTACAACAAACTTCGCATCAATAATATGTTTTTCATTGTGTGCTTCCGCTATGCGTTCAAATCTAGCCAAGAAGATTGATATTTACCTAATTTCCATATCTTGAATTATTATTCTACTTTATTGCTAAGTTGTTTTTTTTTTTTTTTTTTTTTTTTTTTTTTTTTTTTTTTTTTTTAAGAAAAAAACTCCCACACTTTCTAATTCCGCTCATAAAGATGTAAACTATATTTTTTTTTTTTTTGTCTACGACTAAGATTGAACCCTCATCACTTGCTATAGAAAACTAAGGGGCTGTTTGGTAGTCTTTTAGGCTATGGGGTGTGAAGACATGAAAAAGGTCATGTCTCCATGTCACCTAGGATGCCACCTAGACAAGTTGATGTCTCAATATGCTTGAGACATGGGTGGGGTGTGGAGACATGAGAAACCCATGTCTCAAGCATTAAATTACTTTTTAATTTATTTTTAAATATTAATTAATTTTAGTTTGTTTTAAAACTAATAAATAAATAAAATAATGTTAAATTAAAAACTAAAAATTATAAATAAAAATTACAAACCATGCTAAATTTAAAAAAAAAGAACACACCGAAAAAAAAAAACATACGATATCCTAAAATATATAAAACTATTTCCACTTTTGAATCAACTTGTCTTGCAAATTCTTCAACACGGCGCGTTGTTCTTCGGGATAACTCGAGATATCAGCGGACATAATATTCCACCCTTCCACCGCCTTCGCTTCGTCAATCAACCTAAGCTTATCTTCCTTGATTTTACTTTTTTTTCATTAGCTTGGTTGAATGCTTCCATTTGTGCGCTTAAAGTTTCAAGCCTTGAAGCGCTCCCGCTCGAGCTACCCGTTGCCGCTTTCTTTCCTGCCGCCGCTTCTTTCCGAGCTTTGTCTCGACCTACATAATACAAATTTAAACCATTTTTATACTATAAAGAAAACATAACGAATTATATATTAAAATAACTATAAATTTATAAACCTATGGGGCGTGGCTCCTCCGCGAATACTGGTTCATCGAACTCGGGCTCGTCGTTCATATCAATGTCGATTGGAACAAACGGACCTCCCTGTTTAGCTTTAGTTTTTCGTTTGGCCCGTTCAACCTCGTTCCGAACCCCTGCCCATTTTGGTTCATCTTTCAAAACCTGCCAAGCCCGTATCATGGAAAACGATCTACGCACCTCATTTTTATAGTCCATCAACGCTTGCTCGAAATTATTTTGCTCGTTCCAACCACTAGGCGGTTTTGACTTAATACGGTTGTAAATTCCATTGAATTTACCACAATCCGTATTCATCTTTCTCCACTTCGAGCTAAGAGCGTCGTTTTTTCGATACGGCTTGCTTTGCATTAACTTGTGAAAGTATTCGTTCGCCGTCTCCCATAACTTCTCTAACGATTGGGCGGTACCTTTAATTAAGTAATAACATAAACATATATTTCGGAAAAAAAGTAATAACATAAACAATATATTTCGAAAAAAAAGTAATAACATAAACAATATATTTCGGAAAAAAAAAGTAATAACATAAACATATATATTTCGAAAAAAAAATACATATCTATAAATTTAAATAACTTACCGATATTGGCGCGTGTTGAAGTCGCGACCCACGCCTTAGCTAAGGCTTCCTCTTCAACATCGGACCATGGTCTAGCGACTCCCTCTAGTGGTTTACCACGTCCTGGTCCTTTTTCTCTTTGTTTTCCTTTGCGTTTGCCTTTGGTTGGTGACGTAGGTTGGGTTTCGGAAATTATCTCTTCATCGGTTTCATTCTCCGATTCAGTGGGTTGAGATGGTCCAAGAGGTGTAGTGGGTTGGGATGTTCCAAGAGGTGTAGTGGGTTGTGGTTGTAGAGAAAATTGTTGGCTATTTTGAAAGGCTTGAATTTGTTGCATATAGCTTTGCATTTGCATATATGCGATCGGGTTTAATTGTGCAACGGCTACCGGGTTTTGAAGCATTTGGGCTACCGCCGGCATTGGTGTAACGGTTTGCGAGATGGGTGGATCGACTACCGGCGTGTAACCCGGTGTGGAGAAAGGATGAGTGGGGTTAGGTTCATTTGGGTTTTGGTTGAATTGGTGGAAGGGATCCATGAGATTTTTTTATAAAATGTGGGTAGTTTATAAAATAAAAGGTATAAAATGTAGAGATGAGGTGTAGAAAATGTTGATTTGGTGGTATATATATAGATTGAATTTTTAGAAAAAATAAAAAAATTAAATAATTTAGCCGTTGGGGTGTGGACCGTTGCCAACGTTCGAAAAAAAAAAAACAAAACAAGAAAATCAACCATTGGGCCGTTCCAAATGTTTCAGAAGGGACGTAGGGGACAAGGCATGAGGGAGACGAGGCAGGGGCGGTGTGGGGGTGGAGGACGGGGCAAAAAGCGTGGGACGGGGGCTATGTGCCGTCTGTGTACCGCATAGCCTTAATGAGGCTCTTAACCATTCAGCACTGAATGATTCATCATTCAGCGCGTTTGTTTCAGCTTCTGAATAGAATGGTTAAGTCTCAATCATTAAGATTTAGGATGTTGCTGAACCATTAAGCACTGAACTATTAAGTACTGAACTAGGCTGAACCTTAATGAGGCTCCCCTACTAACGTGGGACAAGAAAACTAATCATTAAGAGATCCAACTTAATGATTCAGCGCTTAACCATTCAGACCTCTTAATGATTCAGCACTTAATCAACCAAACAGCCCCTAAGAATCTAAATCTTTCAATACAATCAAACCAAACACAAACAACAATACACAAGATCTAGTGACAAAACAGTGACAAAATCTTATTATTAACCAACCTAGAAAAGTTCCCAATCAAACCCTAGATCTACAACAATCATTGACGATATTAAAGATACAAAAGTCTCAAACAAAAACACACTGTTTAGATCCGTAGTTGATGATCAACAACAGAACAATAACAAACTTACGATACGAAACTACAAGACAAAGACAGGGATAAAACCTTAGACGATTGAGAGAGAGAGCAGAAAAATTATCTGAATAATAATCATCTAGAGTCTTTGATTCTGATTATATACACGAGACACTATGCACCGCCCTAATGTGAACTGGCTGTGTTTAGGGATTATAATCAAGAACATTGTGAGCCCAGCCCAATAAGATTCCTCAGCTATGCCCAATCCTTAGCTAAGTCCAACAACATCCACCAAGCCCAAAGCCAAATAATCTAGTCCAATACACCTCAAACATTAAGAATCAAACAAACATAAATTAGAAATAAAACTTGAATATAAAAATACATCTTATTTTTTAACACTTGCACATAGCTAGCTAAAGGGTGTGATCGGCCGAGTTCAATGGGAAAAATAACCAAGAGGAAGTAAGAGTGTCAACTAACTGTTTTTTCATTTCAATGTTTATTAAGTTTTGCTACATTTTATTTCGAAATCCAATCTAAAATAAGTTTGCATGAATGTCTCTCTTCAAACCGATTGGTATATGTATTATATAACTATAAGCATGTTTTTCCTTGAGAGATGAATTTGATATAGAGATTAAAAGCCATGTATGGTTTTAAACCTTTTTTTGCATTATAATTTTAACTAATGTGCGGTTGACTGTCAAAATTTATGATGTTGATTCTTTCTTAAAAAGAAGAATTTAAAATTATCATTCTCATTTCAATAATGTGACTAGTTGTTTGAATTGTTATATTTTGTTCTACTTTATATCCATCTTTTCTTACAAATCTATTTCGATTTATATAATAGCAGTTAACGCCACCACCACCACCACTACCATCATAATCGACCACATATATCGTCTGCATCTGGCCGTTGCTGACTGCCACAACATTTTGCCAACTAACACCATATAAACTAAAAATTGATAAAATTGCCTTTCTATTACCGATTAAGTGAGACAAAAAAAAAATCCCCAAATTTTATATCGTATTTATTTCAAATACATTTCACTGAAACATTTAACAAAAAGCCCCTATAGCTCAGTGGTAGAGCGCCAGTCTTGTAAACTGGAGGTCTGTAGTTCGATCCTGCATGGGGGCATTTACTAATTTTTGTTTTTTTTCTTTGTTTAACTTGTAATTCAATTGTTGTAATTGTAAAGGTATAAAATCAATCATGAAATTTGCACATTACATGATAACTTGCAAACACAAACCTCAACTTTTATTCATATTCTGATTTCAAAGATACAACAATTTTGACCATAAATTCTGGTTTCTTTTACACATAAGGAACCTTGATCCTGTGTGTCTCCGGACCAGCCACCATATCTTCCCAAACTAGGTCCGATAACGCCATCGCCAATTCCCCAACTTTCCCTGTAAAACGAAGCCAACATCCTTAGATCACAAGAAAACGCTTCATTTTCGCGATAAACAATAAAAAAAACATTAGTTAAGTTGGTTATTTACCATCGCCAATCGGCTTTTCATCCCACTCGATAATTGGCAACACAGGAAGTGTGCTTCCAATATACATCATTTCAGCAGCTTGTTTGGCTTCCTCAACTGTAATATTCCCGACTTTCACGCTCTTCAACCTCCCATTTTCAACCAACTTTGGAGCTAATTCAAGAAGCCGTTTCGCAGTACACCCGCTTAAAATCTTGTCAAAGAACGGTAAAATAAGCTCTTTCTCACATGTCACGAAACCCACATTCACATTTGGACCCTCAGCGACATACCCATCATCATCTACCCAAATCGATGCAAATGCGCCTTTCTCTTCCGCTTCAAGTTTGGATAAAACATTTGGGAGGTAATTCACATTCTTGCTTGTTGCAAACAAAGGTTCTTTCATGGGGATTGTTGAGGTTATCACCTTTACGCCTTCTTTACACTGCGAAAACTCTTCGTCGATGACCACTGCGTAGAACGCAGACGTTGGACACCCTGCAGGACTAAGTAAGAAATCCCCTGGTCCTGCACTTAACCAATATCTTAAAGTCCCTTTCTTGCACTTTGATGCTGATGTCAGCTGGATAAGAATCGATCGAAGAGTCGATTTTGGGAATGGAGATGAGATTTTCGCTCTTGATGCCGATAGAAGGATTCGATCGAGATGACCATCCAGCTCGTAGAGGTACCTGTAACATACAGATTATTCAATAACATTTAAACTTTATGTTAGTAAAGGTATATTACAATATGAATTATTCTTAATCTGGCCTTTCATACCAATCAATATCGTCTTTTTGGCCCACTATAAGCTCACGGGTTTGTTTTTCATTACCAGGGTGGTCGGTGGATACTTCCCAGGAGGTTAGTCATCCTGACTTAGCACCACCTGGGCACGCGTAACTACGAAGTTATCTCTCATCTACAGTTATTGTGTCCCAAAAATGTTTGTGATATTTAAGGCGGGGCATTAATGACCCAGATCGGTTGAAACAAAAACACCAAAACACGAAATTGACAAACTCAGTCGACTCTTTTTTATTAAAACTCATTCAACCAAAAAATTAAATAAAGACTCAATTTTGACCCAAAACACTAAAAAATATCTAACTAAATAAACCCAACTAAAAAGACACTTATACCCCTGAACCATTCAGTTACAGGCGATTCTTATGACCCAGTATCTTTTCCGTGAACCGTACAACCGCGGATCTTGAACGAAAAACCTGATAGGGCTGGAGCTGGACTTATTTTGGTAGGGCCGAACTCAATACATATAAAATTTTTCGAATTTTTTTGGTAAAATTTACAATATGAAGCGAAAAAGTTGTGTGAGTGTGTGTGTGTGTGTGTGTGGGGGGGGGGGGGGGGGACCGGCTCAAGAGAAGATCCGCCAATGATTACTGAAGCAAACAGAACATAACAACATGGGATTTGCAAGAACAGCTACTTACCCATCAAGGATGATGGCAGTGTCAAAGACACCATGTCCTCTATGCACCATATGATCATCAATGGGTATGACCATCATAGCTGGATCAAGAATAATCCCATCATAAACACTTGAATACATTGCAGGGTATGGCACCTTCTCAACTGAACTCCACTTATCATGCAACTTCTCAACCAACTAATCATAATCATAATAAATAAATAAATAAAATATTTGATTTATTTTATGATCAGACTCTGAACTGATAATTAAGAGTAAAGTTTTATGAAATGTACCTCTGTGGCTGATGAATAAACATGAACTTTTAATTCTTCCACATCAACTACAATTATAAAATTAATAATACAAATTAAACACAAAGAAAGCATAATCATAACCCAGAGACAGAATTAGCAGAAATTTACCTGAATTGGCAGCCATTTAAAGAATATTAAAAGGGAAATTGTGATTGATTGATTGAGTGAATGAGTGAAGGAAATTGTGGGTATTTATAAAATTAAGGAATCCATGGTTGTCTGGTGGTTTGTGGATTGAGGGAAGAAGAGATTGAAGGTAAAGACGAAGGCAGGTGGCTGACCCTTTGTTTGATTCTTAACTACATTTTGTATTTGTATTTCTTTGTTTTATAATAAAAATTGATGTCTATCAAGCAAGAGTGCAAGACAATGCCAAAAACAAATAAGCTGAATATTTAACTACTAAACTATATTTTGTGGTATAGTTTTAAGATTATCTCTAATTTCAAGTTTTCTTCTTTACGTTTATACCCGATTTCAACGCATGTCCTTTACGTTTAAAATTGACGAGTTCTGTACTTCATGTTTGAAAATCTTACACGGTTTGTCCTTTGGCACTAACCCGGTGAATTTTTTTTCATTAAGTCAAGCCATGTGCAAGTCACGTGAGGGTAGTTTGGTATTTTCCTTACCCTTATCATTTCCATTATTAAAAAAAGATATCTCTCTCTCTTAACACACACACACACTGTATTCTCACTCTCTCTTCTCCCTAAGAAACAAAATCACCGGCCAAACTACCTATTAGACCCAACAAAACACTAAATCCCTTCTCTCCCAAGACCCAACAACCACCCACCTACTGTCACCACCACCACCACCGACCAACTAGCACAATCCACCACACACCCTCTCTCTAAACCTTCAAAACATAAAAATGAAATAATAATAATAATAATATGGACTTGCCTTAATTTTCTCGGTGAATACAAACCAAACAAGATCACGATGGTCGTCAGATTTGTGGTCATAGTTTCTTATGGGATCTGGTCTATAACATTGGAATCGCACTGTATGGGTTTGTTGAAGGTGACGACGAAGGGTTGGGTTCAAGGCATTTAATCGTCAGAAGTTTCAGGTGGTGAGGGGTGGTTGCGGTGGTGGCATATGGTGGTGGTGGTGAGTTGTGGTGGTGACTGGTGGGTACTAGCTCAGAGAGAGAGAGATAGGGAGGGAGGGAGGGAGGGGCAGGATACATAATTAATGTTTTAATTTTGATTTTTTTTTATGTATTAAAATACTCTTTATTATTAAATAAATAGGTAAAAGACTAAACTACCTTCATGTGACTTGCACATGACTTAACTTAACAAAAACATTAACTGGGTTAGAGCCAAAGGACAAATCTTGTAAGATTTTCAAACATAAAGTACATAACTCATCAATTTTAAACGTAAAGTAATGAGTTGAAATTTGGTATAAACGTAAAGGACCAAACTTGTAATTCAGTCTAAAAAAAAGTTACATGTAAATATGAATAAATATGTTCTTATATGAATTAACATGTATTTACGTATAAAAAAAGTATCAAATTAACTAGGTTAGAGCCAAAGGACAAATCTTGTAAGATTTTCAAACATAAAGTACATAACTCATCAATTTTAAACGTAAAAGACATGTGTTGAAATTTGGTATAAACGTAAAGAACAAAACTTGTAATTCAGTCTAAAAAAAGTTACATATAAATATGAAGTTAGTGGATATGCTAGCGGATATTAAGGCATTGGGTTTCTTGTGGTATAAACATAGGTTTAAAGGAGGTGTAATCGATTGAGATCGTTGGTGTTCTTTCGATTTGATGTAATTGTATTGTGGTTTTCGACTTCCTATTTCCATCTTGGTAATAGGTAGCCTGTGTTTTGTGTTTAATGAAAGTCATATTTCAAAAAAATATAAATATGAATAAATATGTACTTATATGAATTAACATATATCTTCTATAATATATAAATGAAAGCAATGTGGGACACATGGCATATTCTTAGGCCATTTAACTAAGTTTTTCCTGCTTATTTTACCGGGTCAATTAAATGGGTCATGGATACTCCATCTACTATTAAATTATTTTCTCTCTCTCATGTGCATAGCACATGCACTTTCCCCATGATTTTTAAATGTTAATAACTTTTTTAAATGTCATTTTTTTGAAAAAAAAATACACCAAATTAACGAGCGTTTTATTATCTTTCCAACGAATACCATAATGTTATACAAAAAACGAAAAAAATGAACGTTTTATTATCTTTCCAAATCAAGAAGTAAATCATTTGTTGCAACCAAAGTCTGTTTACTAAGGTCTGTTCTAGAGCAGTGGGTCTGTTAATGAAATTTGTCTGAAACAGTTGTTGAAGCAACATCTGTTTGAAGCAATAGTTGTTTCAGATAGCTCTCCTTAATAGATCCACTGCTCTGGAACAGACCTTATTAAACAGACTTTGCTTGCAACATATGTTTGACTTATTGATTTACTCTTTAGTAAACATACCTTAAAAAATGATATAGTCTTCTCGTGCATCGCACGGGATTTCACCTAGTTTACGTATAAAAAAAGTATCAAAGTATTCTAAAATCATATACTTCCATGCACAAATTACTAATTTTTGCCTTTAAATTACGTATAAACTTCCATTTTTATAGAACAATTCTTTAATCTCATGTGGGTTGTTTTAAAGTTCTCATCCTTACATGATTTCAACTAAAAAGAGAAAGTGACCAAATGCCTACTTTGATAACCTATAAAGTATATTTTAAAATAGTGTTAAACATTAAAGCCGCTTTGTAAAGAAAAAAAAGAAGTTATAGAATGTGTAATTAAGTTAGTAATTTTTGCTTGAATGCTTGTATTAAAAAAAAAAAAAAAAAAAAAAAAAAAAAAAAAAAAAAACCCTTAACATAAGCCTATGTGTCTTGCAAAAATAAAGTAGAAAAAATGCAATTTTTATTTAGATCTTAAATTTACTTTTTAAACCCCATCACTTAGGAGTTGCTTCATTTTTCATGGAGAATACTTTTTATCAAGTTCATAGATCTAGGGTTAGTGTCTCGGACTTACTTATGTAATATTAATTTTATTTATTATTTTGTACTAACTCGTTTGTGGGGTTCAGTACTACTAGACTTTGGACTTGTAAAGAAACCCCTAACTGAGCCTGACACAATTCATGTTAGCGGATCTATTTAGGTAGCCCATTGACTTGGGCCCCTTTAAAAAACCCATTAACTTCCTATATAAAGAGGTCTACACCTCTTGTGTAGGCAGGTTATGTGCACACACTTTTTTACTACTGGGTAGAGGAGAATTCTCTCCTCCAAACCTGGGTCTCTCTCTACAGTCTCATTTCCTCTATTTCTTATGATCACAGATCCATACCTGAAAAGACGAAGTGCACTCTCATCCTCAACTTGTCTCGGAGGGTTCAAAACTACTCGACCAACCAAGTAAGGTTTTTCCCCTTCACTAACAAAGGTAGTTTTTTTTTTTTTTTTTTTTTTGAATAATCATGGACATTTTGAGTGATTTGAAGTAGTGATGTGCAAAAAGATCTGAATCCATACATCCGAATGATAACAAAAATTTCTGAACTAGTAGAGTTGTTCCTGAAAATTCAGACGTCTTGAACAAATAGAAAAAAAAGACAAAATTACATAGATTGTCCTTTAATTATCCCCCAGATTTCATCCTATATCCCTTGTCTTTCATTTGCATTGGTTATGTCCTTGATTTTCTCAGTTCGTTACACCCTATGTCCTTTAACCTAACTAGGTTATAAAAGTTGGTTAACTTTATTTTCTAACTTTACACTTTTAGCCCATGTAGTTTTCCTAAAACTTAACTCTTTCTTTGTGGTTTTGGTTAGGCATTCCCTTGTATTCAAACAATCATTCAATCAAATATTATTTATTTTTCATCAGTTTTGTTACAAGTTTGCATATATTCTTTGTAAATCATCCAACAAAACTGGTATCAAAGCCAAGAAACGAAGAACAAATCGAAATCAAAAATCAAATTTTGACTATTACGACTCGGACAGAAAACAGAGCATCACAAAACCATTCATCGAAACTATCCAAGAGCAATCAAGAACACAAAAGATTCACATGGAATCCAACGAAGAATCGTATAATCAAATCACAAAAGAAAAACGTTCGTAAATCCTCTATTCTCTTCATTCTTATTATCATTCATTCGATATTAAAACAGGGCATTTATTTTAACGGCCATTACCATCGTTGAACGATTGTTAAGCGGTCACGAATTATCATGAAAAGAAACCGCATACAATCGTATTGTTATAATCGATTTAGTTATTCATTCTGTTTCCAAAATCATTACGCGGGAAAATCTGTACCAAGCGTGATAACATCTTCACTAAAAAACCAGAGATGGAACCAGTACCATATTGAATTGCAGCAGATTTCCCTGAATAAGACATTAATATACGGATAATCAGTTGCTTGTAAATCTCAACATTATAAAAATGTGGAGAATTAACTGCACATATAAAAGTGTACACATGTGTCTTAACTTTTCACATCTGTATGAAATAGAGAACATCTCAGTGTTTTTAATTTTTTTTAATTAGCTCTACACATTCAAATTTGTTTATACCAAATTGGTCACACACAACCAAAAAAAAAAAAAAAAAAAAAAAAAACAAGAAGAAGCTAAATAACATAAATTTCTTTCAAATAATTTTTTACTTCAGATAACTGCAAAAATAATCACGGGCATATAAGGTAACTTTGTAGTTTTAATCGTTGGGTGCTCTTAATGACCAAAACCACAAAGAAAGAGTTAAGGCTTAGAAAAACTACAGGGGCTAAAAGTGTAAAGTTAGAAAATAAAGTTAACCAATTTTTTTAACCTAGTTAGGCTAAAGGACATAGGGTGTAACGAACTAGGAAAATAAAGGACATAACCAATGCAAATGAAAGACAAGGGACATAAGATGAAATCTGGGTGATAATTAAAGGACAATCTGTATAATTTTGTAAAAAAAAAAAGTTGTAAAATATATACTCATATACAAAATAACAATACTACGACCATTATGATAACAATAAACAAATTAAAACTGTAGCAAATTGATCTTATTGGTTTATTTAAAATATTTTGGTAATTGGTTTGAGGTTAATTGATTTATGTTGGGTAACTGGGTTTAATCCATAAATTAACCTAAATTGTTAATGGGTTTAATAATTGAGTGTTAAAATCCAGTTTAGGCTTTGATTTAAAACGAAAAAGAAATGTGCTTCTAGGAAAGTGAGGCGTGGGCAGTTGCCCACCTTACCTCTCATGCAACTTT
The DNA here is from genome assembly GCA_028751855.1 of Ambrosia trifida. Taxonomy (NCBI): domain Eukaryota; kingdom Viridiplantae; phylum Streptophyta; class Magnoliopsida; order Asterales; family Asteraceae; genus Ambrosia; species Ambrosia trifida. The sequence goes on along the minus strand of CM054123.1, from coordinate 124,550,164 downwards.
TTTTTTAACAGCAAGTAGTGTAATCGGTGAAACTTCGACTATTATTCTGAATCAGTCTGTACCGTTTAATCATCCTACAAGGATTGGGGATCTTCCCAGATGAAACCCTACATGTGATAAATATGGTGTTGGAATAAATATACGTAATGTTTTGGATATTTATCAGTAGTCATTATCAGTGGCGGATCCAGGATTTGGTTTGACGGGGGGCACAAATTGGTTGGGTTATAAGAGAGTGGGTTAAAACAAGTCGGGTCAAAATGTCTTAGGTAAAACCAATAACCACTTGTTACTATTGTAAGACTATTCATACTTATTTACTTAATAATACAATGAGAAAACACTTGAAAAAAAGAAAACCAATTCACACTTGAAAAAAAAAAACCAAAAAATATATTAATTGACTAAATAAGAAAAAAAAAGTTGGGTTTTAGAGAAAATAAATAGAGCATTAGATTATTCATAAAAAAAAATCATTCCTATTTTAACTAAAACACACAACCGTTTTTATAGGTTTCCACTACTAAACTTTGGAAATAACTAAAATGTTTTACAGCTACGTGGCATGAAATTGGATGAGAAAATATGCAGGTATTAATAATATCAACATATATACATGTATAGGCTGGAGTTTGGAGGGTGGGCACATGCCCACCAAAACTAAAGTGTGCATCCGCCTCTGGTCATTATAATCATTTATATTATGTTTGATCAATTGCTAAATACTATAAGCCCATAATTGATTTATCTATGATGGACGGACTTAGCATTAGTTGGGCCTAACTAGAGTGTTCCCTAGGTATGTATAAATAAGGAGAAATTATTAGGGATTAAGAGCTACATATTATTATCAACATAACACCATTAGAATTCGTCCATCTCCCTCTCTCCCATAATCGATTCTGTCTAAGAATCATTAGCTATCATAATTGCATACTTTAAATGGAACTCGATGTTGGATATATAGTATGTCCGATGTAATTAAAAGTAGAGGTCAATGTAACCCGACCTGGTACGATCCGAAGAGTTACACGTTGGTACACGAATCAGATAAGTTCATAAGTAGGTGGATTATTATTTATGAAATAATAATTGTTTTAGACTTGAGGGACTTAATATTAATAAGATTAATATTAAGGAGTATTATGATATTTAACAAGGGGCTTAATGTAAGTTATTGTTTTATAAAAGGAGGGTTAAGGAGTAAACCCTAGATGACACTTTTATAACAAAACACATATCCCTTGCCTCCTCCTCTTTGTTTCTTGCGGCCGCCACACAAGGAAAAAGGGCCGCCGCCTCCTTTTGCCTTGTTTCGGCCGATAACCACCACAAGTCGCCGCCTTCCTCTTGCAAAGTGTTGCTTCCCGGTTGGTTCGTGCTCGGTGTGAACTTCCTACTAGCGAGGATTCGTTGTAACCCGCGTGTTACAATTCTGGTGTAGTCGTCAAAGGTTGATTACTAAACCCCCTATGGTTGTTTGTGTTTTATTTGTTTATACGCGTTTAACCGAGATCCTGATTGGGAATATTTTATTAATTGGATTAATAAAATTATTATTATTTTCGCAAATACATATATTTATATATATATTGGTTTTAAGTTTAAATAATAATATAAACCGCTTCCGCTGTGTATACGATACCATGATTCCCAACACTCGAGCACACTGACAATCATGTCGACCTCAACGCTCTCAGCATCAGTAGCAGGTCTCACGAAGCAGGTCTCACGAATCTCTCAAGTAAATATTTATGTGTTTTCCATTACATACTAACAAAATTGATGCTACATATGGTTCCGACCGAAATCGAACTCTCAACCTTCACATGGCCTCCACTCTGGCTCCCTCGTGTTTTACCAACTGAGCTAGGCTTCATTGGCAAACCAAGATACTATCCGAATTTGAAAACCCCTCATTTCAAGACGAAGCTATCAAAATTGTTCCCTAACTTTCTTGTTGACAAATATAAACCTTTGGTGACTTTTTGGGTAGTGCCCATAACATGTTTTTCGATCGTATGTCGAAAAGAAGACTTGAAGTTACTCGCTTATCGATATTAGTGACTAGTAACTTCACACTGCCATAATAAAGCGTGCATGTGTTAAAAACCTGATATTGCAATAGATACAAATATCCCTTGAAGCAATGGTGAACACAGAGAAGAAAAGAAGACAAACAAGAAGGGGAGATGGGTCATAGGTTTAACCAATGGTTCACGTCATGGCGCGGGTCTGATGAAAATTATTAACCCATGGCTCAGAGGGTTGGTGGGTAAAAATAATAATATTAATAATTAATGCGCCGTAGGGGTAGGGCGGCGGACATGACTTCAGCTTTTCGTCATCATCTTCACAACAATCTAAATCTTACCCCACCACAGCTACTGTCATTACTATAGGGTCTCCTGCCCTCCTTTTATTTGTTCCCCATTTTTTAAATTTGATACAAAAGTACATTCCTAATTAACCCTCATAACTTCTCATTTAACCCGCAAAAGCAAAGCACCTGTTTTGGCCAAAACCAGACGTCTATGATAATTCTTTCAAGGAATCTCAGACTTTACGTCCAATCATACTGCAAAGCGCCCCGCTTTGGTAAAAGCGAGGCGCTTTGCAGTAAGATTGGACGTAAAGCCTGAGATTCTCTGAAAATTTTACCCCAGGCGCTTTGCAGTAAGATTGGACGTAAAGCCTGAGAATGTCCCCAGTGTAATATCTTCAGTATAAACTTTAAGTCTATGATCCTTAGGAAGAATTGAATCTTAATAATATCCTGTAAAGGAAAACTTTGTTATTATATTGGCGACAAGGCCTTTGGTTTAACTAGGATCAAAAACCCTTTTGAAATAATCATGGTGACAAGACCAATATGTAATATCTTGGGAATGACTGGCGACAAGGCCCTTAGGAATAACTGGCGACAAGGCCCTGGTGACTTAGACCAAATTCAAGAAAGAGACATTGAAAAATGTCTAAACCTTAAGAGCTCCATCGTATTTCTCAAAGATAATGAAATTGTCAGCCACTTTTACATGAACCGGTCCCACCATCCCGAGAATATACATGGGCATCATGCGCTCCAGGCGAGGGTTGCTAACCCAATGTGAAAGGTGAAAACCTTTAAACCTTAGGAAGGTGGTAGACACCTTAACGTAGGAGAGGGTGGCCAACCCCCTAGTCTTCTAAGCATTCCATCTTTAGGATGGTACTGCAAAATTCTCAGGATAAACTATTTCTAGACCATGTTTAGTAAAAATATAATTGATCGAAATAGATAAAGGATAAATACTTACATATGGAGATGATTCATCTCTATCAGCCTTCACCTTCATCCCACCTGTGATTCGGACCATGGTTTCTCTTCCAGAGAGATCAGTCACATGCATCCCTAAACATGATAGTATTTCAAGTGAATTGCATTCCAAGCCCTTGGTAGAATCTCTCCTTCCATCGTTGATTACCAATATGCTCCTTTACTGTGACAACCTGCACCCTTCACTTTTCATAAATGTGCATAATTGGTTCCTCAACTATTTTAAAATTTTCATTTTTAACCCTCGTATTTTAATAGGACCAAAATTCACAATTTAATAAAACTTATAATTTTTATAAGTAAAAGTATGCACGTTTTATACTCACATCTACACCCGAGCACGTATGTTTCAGACCTTAATACTCAAAGCCCTTAATTTTTTTGTCCTAAAACAATTTAGAAACAGAAGGAAACAAGTCTATAACTTAAAATTGATTAAATTAGAAAAATTATTTTTTTAGCCCTCACGGTCCGCTAAGACAGTCTCAGTCAAAGTCAAAGTCTCAGTCAAAGTCCCAGTCAATGTCCTAGTCAAAGTCCTAGTCAAATATTCAATTAATCATAAAACCTTACTTTATGGTGTTGACCAATTTTAATGGCTAATTGAATCCAAAACTAGTATAAAAAACCCACCTATGACCCATTACACTTTGCACCTCTAAATCAATTGTTTCAATTCGATTAAACTCTCCCTCATACCTTTCTTCTAGAGTATATTACTTCTACATTTGAAGCTTTGATTATAAGCTCTTGTAATTGGCGAATTGGAAGCTTGATATATTTTCCTATTCGGTTTCTTTTCTTCTAAATTGGACTAGTTTCGTTGTTGAGTCTTTGGATTGCTCGCATTTTCACGCTCGCTTAGTCATCTAGTTATTTGGCGAAAGTGAGTATTTCCCATCCCTTTTTGCTTTTATTCATTTTTGGGGTGTTACATGTACACTTATACAAATTACAAATACAAGTTCACATTTTTACAATACAATTCTAGTACTATGTGCATTTGCTTACAAACATGCTTTATGCTTAGATATTACATGTAGAATACATTTGTACTTAGTGAAATCATTAACATTGTACAAGCTGACCTTAACATTGGATAGCGCTATTGGATTGACAACCCGCCTAGGTTGATTCTCCCCCTTTTTCATCGGAGAATCCATGGTCATTGTTAAGTTATTATCCAATTATTTGGATAAATACACCGCCGTTCATTTAGTACATTATACAGTCACAGGATTGATTTCGTTCATTTGTATGATACATAGTTTACATAATTGCACTATAGCTTTGCACTTGAATTGTATAACATTTTCCAACTTACTATATGTATTAAATCTGGGAATGCTCACCAACATTTCTTATGTTGACAAAACCTATTTTGTACACGTTTCAGGTGCAGTTTGATCTTAGTTCCATAGCATTGGACTTTAGTGCTTGCTTTTAATAAATTATTTCAAATTTCATGTTTTGTTCAGACTTTTGTATTTTTTTTTTCCATTTCATCTATGTAAGACAAGTTAAATTATTCAATAATATATTTACATTTTAGTACCATGTGCTTTTGAACAATCGTCATTACGTGACACCTCGATGATTCCGCCATCGGTTGGGGTGTTACATTTACAAGCTTCGGAATCGATCAAGTACGGACCTTCCCACTTAGGAGCTAACTTTCCATCACTTGGTTTTGTTGTATTTTGAAAGGCTTTTCTCAATACCAAGTCTCCTTCCTGAAATCTTCTTATCCTGATATTCTTGTTGTAAGCTTTAGCAATCCTTTGTTGATACGCTGCCATCCTTACTTTAGCCGCATCCCTGAGTTCATCCACAGTTTCCAAATCCTGAGGTAATGCTTCTGAATTGGTAGTTGCATCCTGAAGATGTTTCCTTGCTGTAGGCATGACCATCTCTGTTGGCAGCATTGCTTCTGTTCCAAAGACTAAGGAGAAAGGTGTTTGACCAGTAGCATTCTTGGAAGTAGTCCTATCTGCCCAGAATTCGAATGGAAGTTCTTCTGCCCATTTCCATTTCTTTTCCCCAAGCTTCTTCTTCAAGTTGTTGACGATGATTTTGTTTGAAGATTCTGCTTGTCCATTAGCTTGAGGATGGACTAGTGTTGAAGTCACCATCTTGATTCTCCAACTCTCACAAAAGTCAGTTGTTCTTTTGCTTATGAATTGAGAACCATTGTCACAAATAATCTCAGATGGCACTCCAAATCTTGTTAGGATATTCCTTTTAATGAATGAGACCACTTCTTTATCTCTGACTTGCACGAGCTTCAGCTTCAATCCACGTTGAGAAGTAATCTGTCATTACTAACATAAATACCTTTCCTCCTAGGGCTTTGGGTAGCTTTCCTACTATATCATCCCCCACTTCATGAAGGGCCATGGTGAAATAACAGGATGTAATGGTTCAGCAGGCTGGTGAAGGATGATGCTATGTCTTTGGCATGGATCACATTTTTGGGAATATAACATGGCATCCTTCTTCATGGTAGGCCAATAGTATCATGTCCTCAAAGTCTTCGAATAGAGAGATCTTCCTCCTGTATGATTTCCACAATCTCCTTCGTGGATGTCTTTGAGCACTTCATTTGCTTCATCCTCGTTGAGACATCTCAGATATGGACCTGCAAGAGATTTTCTATACAAAATATTGTCTATAATTGTGAATTTAGATACCTTCATCCTAAAGGCCTTTGGATTTTCTTCATCAGGAATGACATCCTCTTGTAAATATTTTATTATAGGAATCATCCATGATGAATCATTTTGTGCCTGAGTGGCTAAAACAGTGATACCCTCGGGATGGACTGTTTTATCTTCGGGATGGACTGTTTCATCCTCAGGATGCCACTCTTCAATTGCTGGTTTCAGAATGTGAATGATGGGAATCTTGGACCCTATTGGTATATTAAGGGAAGATCCCAGATTTGCTAAGGCATCAGCTTCAGCATTTTCTTCCCTAGGTACCTGTGTTAGTGAAAATTCTACAAAAGAAGTTGATAAATTTTTAACTTTTTCAAGATAAAGAGCTAACTTTAGTCCTTTTACTGCATAAGACCCATTAAAATGATTAGTAATCAACAAATACTTCTATATTAACAATATGCATGTCTTTAGCAAGTTGTAAACCAGCAATGAGAGCTTCATATTCTGCCTCATTATTGGTTGTCTGAAATGCACATCTAATAGCATGGGGTATTTTGTCCCCTTGTGGCGATTTTAGTAGTATTCCTAAGCCTGTTCCTCGTGCATTTGAAGCACCATCAGTATATAAAATCCATTTTTCTAAGTTTTCGTTTAATTGTTGTCCTTCAGATTCTACTTCACTCAGGATGTCACTACTGAAATCAGCCACAAAATCTGCTAGAGCCTGAGATTTGATTGCATTTCTAGGTTCGTATACTAAGTCAAAGGCACTCAATTTTACTGACCACTTAGCCATTCAACCTGACATTTCTGGTTTTCTAAGTACATTTTTAATTGGATAGTTAGTTTGTACGTATATCCTATGTGTTTCAAAGTAATGCCTTAACTTAGTGGATGCCATTATCAAAGCTAAAACAAGTTTTTCGAGATGAGAATACCTGGTCTTAGCATCTAGTAGAGTTTTACTTATATAGTAGACAGGTAGTTGTTCCCCCTTGAAGTCTCTTACCAAGACTGCACTTATAGCATTCCCAGAAACTAGAAGAAATATAACTTCAGTGGTTCTCCATCCTCAGGCTTCATCAGGAGTGGAGCGGTTGCTAGATATTCTTTCAGTTTCTTCAATGCTTCCTCGTGTCTCTGTCCCTAGTCGAATTTACTATTCTTCCTCAGGATATCATAGAATTCTTTGCATTTATCCGAGGATTTCGAAATGAATCTGTTTAAGGCTGCTATCCTGCCTGTCAGCCTTTGTACATTCTTGATATTTCTTGGGGATTTGATATCAAGGATGGCCTTTATTTGTTCAGGGCTGGCTTCTATCCCTCTTTTAGTAACTAGATATCCTAGAAATTTTCCAGCACCGACTCCAAAATGACATTTAGATGGGTTCAGCTTCATGTTATAGGCGCCCAGGATGTCGAATGCCTCCTTAAGATCTTGAAGATGATTCTCTGCCTTCTTGGACTTGACCACCATGTCATCAATGTACACCTCCATTGTGTCCCCAATCTTTTCTTTAAACATCATGTTCACTAGCCTTTGGTAGGTTGCACCTACATTTTTTAATCCAAATGGCATAGCCATATAACAATATATACCTGATGGGGTCATGAATGTTGTGTCCTCTTGATCCTTTGGTTCCATTTGAATTTGTTGGAATCCTGAGAATGCATCCATGAATGTCAGCATTTCATGTCTGGCTGTAGCATCCACCATTGAATCTATGTGTGGTAATGGGAATGGGTCTTTAGGACAGGCTTTATTGAGGTCTGTGTAGTTTACACATACTCTCCACTTCCCATTCTTCTTTTGAACCACCACCATGTTGGCAAGCCATCTTGGAAATTTTACTTTTCTTATCATCTTGGATTTAAGGAGTCTATCCACTTCTTCTTGTATGATGACATTTCGTTCTGGAGAAAACTTTGATTCTCTTTTGTTGAATGGGCTTGAAGTTCTTATCAATCCCGAGTTTATGAGTGATGACATCCTTAGAAATGCCAGTCATATCCTCATGCTTCCATACAAAAGTAGACATCCTGCATTTAAGAAACGAGATTAGTGATTGTTCAATGTCATGAGGGATATTCTTACCAATTAGCACAGTGATATCCTTGTTGTTGTTGTCAAGGCAAACAGCCTTCACATCCTGCTCAGGATGTGCCTTGACATCCTGAGGATGGCACTTTGCATCCTTCTGTAGTTCCTATGCTTGACGTGATGAAGCCTTCATTAATGTTGTATAACAGTCCTTGGCTTCTTGTTGACCACTATTTACTTTGACGACTCCCCAAGGTGTGGGTAACTTTATAAATTGGTGGTATGTTGAAGGGACTGCCTTCATGTCATGTATCCAGGGTCTCCCTAGCATGACATTATAGCAGGATAGGGAATCTATCACACGGAATCTCTGGATAGAGTTCACCCCTTCCACATACACTGGTAGCTTTATGTCTCCCATTGTGCTCTTATTTTCTCCACTGAAGCCCACTAAGACTGATGATCTAGAAACTATTTCAGATTCTGGGATATTCATTCTTATAAGAGCTTCAAGATGGATGATGTTCACTGAACTTCCTCCGTCTACGAGAATCCTGCGAACAAAGTGGTTAGCAATATACAAAGTAATAACCAAACCGTCATGATGAAGATCAAGAATGTTTTCTCGGTCCTCCTCCTCGAAGCTGATCACTTTGGAGGTCGTTAGGATGGTCGTCTTTGTTGGTCTTTCTCCTTTTTCAGACTTTGTTTCTCTCGCATGTCTTTTGGCAGCTGAGTATGAGGTTCCACAAATGTCTGACCCTCCTGAAATGAAGTTAATAATACCAGCATCCTTAGGTGGGGATGCTGCTCTTTCTGGGATGTTGCTACCATCCTGAGTTCTTGATTTCTTATTACCCAGGAGTTCTTTAAGATGACCCTTGCTCAAGAGATAGGCTATCTCCTTTCTCAAGGCGATACAATCTTCAGTGATATGGCCGAAATCTTCATGATAGGCCCACCATTTGGACTTATCTTTCCATCCTGCCTTATTCTCTTTCCTTGGCCATCTTGCTTTGTCCCCTAGATCTTTCATGGCATACATCAATCCTGTTACATCCACAGAAAAACAGTAATCTGATAATTTAGGGCAGTCATCCTTATCGTCGTCCTCTACCACATTGACCTTTTTATTATCAGGCCTGGCATATGGTTATTGCTTATATGGTTCGTATGTGGTAGTGGACTTTCGATTGGGATGGTTATATTATGAGGATGATTCTATCCACTCTTGAATTTTCTTATCATCCTCAAGTCGGATGAATTTTAAAGCTCTGTTCCTGACTTCATCCAAGTTCCTGCATGGATTCATCACCAATTCCTGATAGAATGGTGAATCTCTTTGAAGCCCCATCTTGAATGCCTGTACTGCTGTTGTGACATCCAGGTTCGGGATGTCAAGTGCTTCCTTTCCAAACCTAGTAATGTATTCCCTTAGTGATTCTCCCTGTGGTTGAGTCACCCTGTATAGATCACTTGTCAAACGTTCGAACGTCCGACTATAAGAAAACTGATTATTGAAGATGTTAATTAAATGTGCAAAAGAAGTAATAGAATAGGGTGGAACACTTAGGAGCCATTTCAAGGCTGGACCGGTGAGAGTTGAGCCAAATCCCTTGCATAAACATGCTTCTTTCAGATTGGCAGGGATTGGATTTATTTCCATCCTTTCCCTATATTGAGCCACATGCTCTTCAGGATTTGTAGATCCATCATAGAGCTTGATGCTTGGAGTTTGAAACCGTTTTGGAATCTCTGCATCACATATGGGAGATGCAAATCTTGATACTCTATGGCATGTCGAGGATACTTCAGGGATGGGTTGCACTATCCCTGGAACACTCGATACATATCCTTGATCTTCTGAAGCTCCCTTGCTAGCTGAGGACTTATTCCTATATCCTGCAAAGAAGCAACATCATTAGCAGTAAAAGTACTAGAACTTAAATTATTACCGTTAGTGTTATATCCTTGGGATGGCACAAGTGTATATCCTGTATCCCTGGTGGTTGCCATCCTGGGAGCAGTAACTGTTTCTGGAGCAGAGAATCCAGAACTCATGGGGATAAAATCTCCTTGATGCACCCCTCCAGAGATGCTAGAATTAAAATCTAACACCCTGGGTTGCAATGGTGTCCCCATGTCTTCACTCGGCCTTCTTGAGGATGATTTAAGAGCTTGTATTTTTCTTATCAACATCCGGTTTGTGTCTAGTTGTTGATGTATCGAATCCTTCATTAGTGCTGTGACAACCGGCAAATTTCGTACAACGATTAAAGTGATTCTAATCATGTTTTAGAAGTAATTAACATGGTTTAAGGTTAATTATGGTTAGTTGAGCTGATATGAGTCCTACGATGTCCTTTTGAAAGTTCGTTGAAGCCTTGATGCCTTTAAAGAAAGACTTCGCGTATTTAACGTAACGAACTGACATCAGTGAAAATTTGTCAAAGTGGACTAACATAAGGCTAATAAATGTAAATACGACACGTATTTGCTATTGATGCGATCGAATGAGAAATCGGCGTGGTAAACGGCTAAAAACGCAGCGTTTTGGAGAACGCGGATAAGAACTGACGCGGGAATCGGACGTCAAAATGCGTAGTTTTAACAGTTATCGAAATTTCAGAATAATTAATTATTGTAAATAAGGTTATTTATTAAGTTTTGAAGGTGAACGGATCGTTATAACGAAAGAAGCCGCGACCAAATCAATGAACGCGATTTTAACGCGTGTTCCGTTTTCACGCGTCGAGTTACGAGAATAATAACTAAATTGCTCGGTTTAGTTGTGTTTTTAATTACGAACAAAACCGAATGATTTTTATAACTTATTTTCGAGCCTAATAATAAACCGAAGCGTTTTCGTTTAAAACGGGTTCGATACGCGGTGCACAACCACCAACCCTAACCCTAAGTATAAAAGGGCACAATATTCTTCTTCTTCTTCATTCCATCAGCCGCATACCCCTCTCTCTCTACTCTCTCTCTTCAGCTCACTCTCTCTCTCTCCTCACCATCACTCTCTCACAGACGACCCCCCCCTCTCCCTTTCAGACGGGTCCCGACCACCCACCTCCTCAGTGGTGGCGTCGTGGTGGTTGCAGAAGACGGGGACGCTGTAACAGACTCGAGATGGTGGAGATTCTTATGGTAAGTTCGAGATGTAGGGGTTTTGTGTTGATGAGGGCCGATTACGATGGGTTTTGAGGTCGTTTACGTCCGGTTATGCTGGGGTGATGTTGACGCTGGTTGTGGTGGTCTTGTGATAGTCGGATGGAGATGGCAGTACATCGGGCGGTTGTGGTTGTTTTGTGTCAGGTTATAGCCGGCTGTGCTGGCCTTAGGTGGTTGTTTATGGTGGACGGCGGTGGTTTAGGTGTGGTCCGGTTGTGGTTGACGAAGGTGTTGGCTGGAGATGGTGGTTGACGGGGTGGGTCAGTTGGTGTCGGATTTAGAAGTGGAGACGACGGGTGACAACGTGTTTGTTCGTGGTGGTGGTTCACGGTGGTGAGTTCTGAGTTTCGGCTCAGATTTGGTGTGTTCGGGTTGAGTTTGGTGTGTTCGGGTCAGATCCGGGCGTTTCTGGTCAGATTCGTGTGTTTCGGATTCAACTCAGCCTTGGCCCGGGTTGGTTTTGGATTAGATCTGGTCTGTTTCGATTCACGTTTTCTATTCGCGGGTCAAGTTCGGATCTGGTCAACTTGGTCAACTGATGGTCAACGGGTCAGATTTCGGGTTCGGTCAAGACCCGATCAACTCAATGAGCTTCGGTCAAGCGTTTCGGTATAACTAACCAATGATTATTTCATTACATTATTATTTACACATATATTTCTAAAATATATAATTATAAACGACTAACTCGCTAACGAACCGATATGAATAATAAGCGGTAAGTATAATCGGAGTATTTGGTAATTGTAAATAAAAAAAACGTAAGTTATAATATTAATATCAAACTAAATTCTTGGACTATAAATATAGGTATATATATACACACTTATATAAACATGTGTAATTTATATAAGTAACGGAACTTATAATGTCTCATGTAGCTTGGAATGGATAAGTCGACTGATTGTCTTGTGTTTGTAAATTGTTTTGGGAATTTTTAAGACGACTTGTGTTGTCTGGTTCGTACAAAAACAGGGGAAACTCTGCCGAAATTTATAAAATCCGAAGCACAACGAGGTTAATATTGTTGTGTATGTTTTCACAAATAAACTTTCCAAGTGTTTTAAAACAAATGGTTTTGTCCAAAGTTGTGACGTTTTCGACAAATGGTTAATTACAACAATAAAGATAAACATCGAACAATATTTGCAAAACAAATATATAGTTTTGTCGAGCGTCAATTGTGTCAACTTCAATGGTTTTTGGTAACCAAAACATTGTTAAAAAATATGGATTTGAAATACGTAGACACTTAACTTATTTGGGAAAAATTATTTGAAAGTAATGCTTCGAAACACATAAAACACTCAGATTTTGGGAAGCGAAATAACAAATGTTATTAGTCAATTTTAATAATTATACTTATGTTTCTTCAAAGTATATTGTCCAAAAATAATAATACAAGGCAACTACATTTATCCGATTTACGAGACAAGCTATTACTCGGGATGAGTTATGCGTTTCGTAGTAGTAGTCCAACATGGGTTACACACGAATAGTAGCAGGTGCGCGACTTGGGTACTATGTCGTATGTGAACACATGAATTATGATAAGTCACGATCGGTTCGTCGAGTTAAAACACTTAAAGACTCGGGTTAGTACACATGAGTCTAGATAGTTGAATAAACTATCTTTTAACCAGAAAATAAGCTAGGCTTATACATGATAGACTTTAAGGTGTCCTTTATTGGTAATTAGGGCACGAGGAAGTCGGTCAAAGCGTTGGGCTTTATTTGCTAGCTAAGCTTGGAAATTAAGGTGAGTTTCACGGCCCCATTTTACTGTTTTAACTGGGGGAAAGATATGTTTGTCAAAGGTTATCACATGTTGAAATGGTTTTCAAAGGTTAAAACGTGATAAGTGGCATGATGAGTACTTGAGTTCTTGTTCGCCACTCGGGGTTGGGTCCTCGCTACTGTAACCATTAATTCAGGTAAATGAAACTGAAGGAATATTTGGATAGTACTATTGGTGCCTGACGAGGCCCACCTCTGGTTGATAGCATCAACCCAGTAAAGACAAGAGGTGCACATATTCTGAACTTAAGTCGTTGGGTTCCGAGAAACGACTTGGAGCGGGGCATATTTATTAGTCTTAGTTTGGTTATGGGACTCAGGGGATTGCTTATCATCATAGTTTGTAGGAGCTAGCTACTCCGTACAAAGGCCACAAAATGTGCTGGATTTGCACAGGATGTAAAAATGTGCTGGATTTGCACAGGATGTAAAAATGTCGTATTTACGAAACTAAAACCTGTGAACTCACCAATATTTTATATATTGACGTCTTTTTAAACATATCTTTCAGGTAACTAAGTGCTGAACAGGTATGTGGCTAGTACGGTGGAATTTGGGATGTCGGACACTGGTTGGGGGTTTCATCTATTGTTACCTTCGGGTTGGGACATAAACGGAAACACCCCACTTTAAAACTTAATGTTTGTGGTTTTAAGTAATGTTTGAAACCAGGTACTCCTTCCCGACATCTTAATATAATGATCTTTTCTAATTAAATATAGTTTGTGTTAATCTTGACTTTGATATGCTTTCGAGCGTCGCGCCACGTGTTTCCGCCATTGGCGTGGTGTGACAGAAGTGGTATCAGAGCCAAGGTTATAGCGAACTAGTATTTTGAAAAATCTAGACTATAGCCGGTTTTGGCTCGAAACAAAGTTTTCAAAAATAAAACACAACGAAATATTTTTAGAAAAGAAAGAAAATTGTAAATGGATTGTACAAGGGGAAATTACGACCGACTAGCCATGTGTGTCAATATATAAAATGTTAGAAAATATGTATATGAATGTTTATATTGTGTAGAGATCCGATTTTCTAACTAGTGCTAGTTAACAAATATATGTAGTACAGATAGCTTGCCTGTAAGGATATCGTCTCACACTTCACTTTAGTCCGCACTCTTGCATCGATTACCGATATCGACAAGCGGGAAGGACAAGCGGTGGCCTACGACGAACTCACCCGCTTACCTGCGGACGGGATGATCGGAAGGGCTAACCTTTATCGTGCTAGTGGACGTTGTCGTGTTGCTGATGTTGTGAAGGCGAAGCTAGTCTAGGTCTTTTATTGTGTGAAATCTCTGTTTTTGGATCAGGAAGCTCGGAACTAGCGGGCGCTAAAATTACCTGGCAACACCGATTATCATTACGGGTGCACACGTAATAATAACTTGTGGTGCACGGTAACTTTGGTGGGCGCTAGGGCTGGGGTTGGTGATCACTCCTTGTTTTGTCTATTCTTGTTCTGTAGGTTCAGTCTTAGCTTTTGATTGGCTAATGAGTTAAAAGGGAGGTCTTGTTGATATCCCTTGATTTCGATCCTCGCAAACTGAATGAGCTTTCTTCAGCATTACCTCTAAGGTACGAACACGGAAAAGCTCGAACTTTTATTCATATGAGTAATCTGACGAAAACCCTCGCATCGGATAAGGACAGGAGACGAAAACTTCCTTGTATAGGAGTTTAACGCCTCCGCACAAAGTTCTTCGATGGAGCGGATGTACGAGGATGCACTGCCTACCGAAGAGATGAATGCTTGGTACGATGCGTGGAATGCTAAACTTGGAAACCAGTGAAGACCGAGGGTGCGTCCCTGCAAAACCAGTGCGTTTTGAGCACGGGACCCCGTGTGGATCAGTATTGAGACTAGTGGCCCGTGTGCTGCTGTATTATTACTGTGAGTAAGTCATTCTTGATCTAACACATGCCCAAGTTGTCTTCGAGGGTCAGGCGTTCCTTCCCCTATTGGAGGGCAGAATCGTCCTTGCTGAGTTAATAGGCTTGATCATCTTATCAAGAAGGCATGATAGCCCCGTCTAAATCAACAATGTCGAATCGGCAAGATCCTAGTATATTTATTTAATGGGAAAATAAATATATGGTAAAGTGAGCCGAGTCGGGTGTTGAAAACGAAATATCGATCGGCAAGATCCTAGTATATTTATTTAATGGGAAAATAAATATATGGTAAAGTGAGCCGAGTCGGGTGCTGAAAACGAAATATCGATCGGCAAGATCCTAGTATATTTATTTAATGGGAAAATAAATATATGGTAAGGTGAGCCGAGTCGGGTGTCGAAAACGAAATATCGATCGACAAGATCCTAGTATAATTATTTAATGGGAAAATAATTGTACGGTAAAGTGAGTCGAGTCGATGGTTGTAAAACGAAATGTCGAATCGACAAGATCCTAGTATAATTATTTAATGGGAAAATAATTATACGGTAAAGTGAGTCGAGTCGATGGTTGTAAAATGTAATGTCGAATCGACAAGACCCTAGTATAATTATTTAATGGGAAAATAATTATACGGTAAAGTGAGTCGAGTCGATGGTTGTAGAATGTAATATCGAATCGACAAGGTCATAGTATATTTATTTAATGGGAAAATAATTATACGATAAAGTGAGTCGAGTCGATGGTTGTAAAATGTAGTGTCGAATCAACAAGATCCTAGTATAATTATTTAATGGGAAAATAATTATACGGTAAAGTGAGTCGAGTCGATGGTTGTAGAATGTAATATCGAATCGACAAGATCATAGTATATTTATTTAATGGGAAAATAAATATATGGAAAGGTGAGTCGAGTCGATTATGGGAAAAATGAAATCTCGACTGACAAGATCCTAGTATAACTACTTAATGGGAAAGTAATTATATGGTAAAGTGAGTCGAGTCGGAGATGATTTTATCCAAGTCAGTTAATATATATGGAGACATACATATATATTGAATATAAGGTCACGACGTGCGTTTTGCGTCTGAATTCGTCATAATACTTGGGGAGTGAAACCACATTTCGGGAGCCGAAATCGTAAAGCGTGTGACTCGTAATTGTCAAGTGTCACGGAACGCTCTGGCTGACATTGAAATCCCCCTCGAAAAGGCAAATAACGGACTACTGGAAGTGGTCACGTTATTCTGTCAACTAAACTTACCCATGGGACGGCAATTCCATTGCTCATGTTGCAATGTTGAACGTCCGCTACCCTCGTCAGGACGACGAGACTGGTTGTCTATTTGGGGTGGCAAATGATGCGAAGTGTTTTCCATCAATCCCCATAGATATTGAGACGTTGCGTCCCTTCGTCACGGTGTTTTATAAACTAAGGTTGCGAGATCCATTCGTCATGGACAGTGTGACTTGTCTAATCTCTTGTCGTATTCCGATACTCTCACTGCGTGGCCTACCAGGAAGAAAGTTCGCTGGCCTCGCTTAGGTGGCGGAGAGGCATTTCAGTTGATGACTATCGGTGCTAGGGCCAAAATAACATGCAAGAGGACCCTAATGAGAAGGATGAGTCGGCTGAATTGCCAGAGTCTGTATCGTTTTTATCGTGGTGTCTCGATAAATCATGATCCTTCTACCTCTACTATTCTCGTTGTGACCAATATTTTGATATTGAAAAAGATGTAGGTTGGTTTCTAGGTCCTATGGATACCATTTACCACCAATCTAATAACTGCGATGAGTCTAAGGCTCCCACCGAGCCTGATGTTACTCCTGCTGTAATTGTTCTATGGCCCAAGCGAATCATGTCGTCGTTGCTGAGAGTGTAGCTCATACTGAGTGTGTTGAGGATGTTTCTAAGGCTTTTGTCAAGGTTGATGTTGCTGTTGTTTCGAAGGCTCCTGCCAAGATCATTGTCATTGACATAGATATCTCTAAGACCCTTGCCAAGCCGCTATGACCATGTTTCTGTCACGATGGAGTTCGTTGTTGTTAACTCCATTTTCTTTGAGGTTTTCGTTGAACCGCTCGTTATCATTCCCTGGCTCCTGCCAAGACTAATGTTGGCGATGGTTCTCAGGCATGGTTGAGTCTGTCAATGCTGCAGTTGTCATTATTCGAGTGACTTATATCGAGCATACAGTCATTCTCCCTAAGAACGATATCGGCTTGATAAGTTTGCTAAATTATGTGGAACCCATCGTTCCCATTTCTTTTATGATGACGGATGCCCTTATCAACCAAATTGTTCCCACCAATGAGCCTATGGAGTATAGGTTGCTGCTGAGGATACGAATAAGGATTCCGTCACCATAAGTGAGCTGAAACGCACCGGGGTGCGTGCTCACCATAATGGAGCTTCTTGTAGTTATGTATAGCGGACTCGCTAGGTTGTGTGTCATCCTGCTGTCTTGAATTCATGTTGTGGCGTTACCCCTAGCGATTGTACATTCTTGTAGTAGCACAGTTTGCCGACTGCGTATCCATGTGGTTGCGTTTCGCTGTCGATGATGCACCTCCGTGGTTGTGCTGCTCCTGATGCGGTATTCCCTTGTTGTTCCGTTTCGCGGACGTGTCGCAATCATTGTCGTGTTGTCCCTACTGTCGTAATGGGTCGTGAACGTATTGCCACAATTGTTGGATTGACTTGATGACGTGATAACTTGTCGTTTGTTTCACTCTTGGTTCCCTCGGGATAAAGACATTACCCCATACCCACGTTGCTGTTGTTATGTTGCTGAGTGGTTGTGTAGTGTCGCCATCGATAATGTGGGATTTCGGGTGTCTAACGGACTTTCCTGTAGTCGTACTAAGACACTCTAGTCCTAGTGTTAGCACATGTATCTCTCTAAAGCTCGAATCTCGTAGTTTGGGTAATTGACCGAATCATGTGTCGACCTCTTTATATGCCGCGGGTCTCGTGAGCATTACCTCTTCAAAATCTAAGGCATCAGTGACGCCATACCCAGCCTTAACCTTTTACGCGCATTTCGGTCGACTAACCACTCTCGAATCATGTCGGAAGGAAATCCCATGATTCGAACATGACGAGGCGAGGTTCGTGATAAGGAATTTCGAATACATCTCGAACTTGAAGGTATCGAGAAAATGTGAGCGATATTATGACCCATACCTTTGGGCTAGTAAGAGTTGAAGGACTCAATTTATCATTGCTCATCCCAGCGGATTCGTTGACGTCATACATGCCGACGTGTCATACTGGTGATTATGGAACTACCATTTTGGACTCACCTAAGGAGTGGGCATTGGTGGAGTCCCCGGTACATGATTCGGAGGTCTTATGAAACCCTGAACCTAGAAGGGCATGTAGCATTGTCTACTCTATAAGGGTGCTACCCTACCGTGATGAGATCTTCGATCAACTCAGCCCTTCGATTGATGTTATCCTGCTAATGGTAGGTTATCTTGTCTTGGTGTCGTTGCGTAGAATCTTGGGATAGTGGAACCCTTTCGACCTTGGGTCGATGCGGGTGTTCCCAGTTATTTTTCAGTAGCATTGCTCGTACTAGAGCAAAATCCCTTGTCCTTGACAAACGCTATTGGAGACACCATAATAATATGAGCTGCCAGGTCAGTGCGTTTAGTACCTGACTAATCAAGATGAGCTCGAAAGCTTACGCATTGCACCCATTTGTGTGACTACCTGAGTTGTTGAATGGGATGCCTTATGGGAAGGCTCAAGACTACTTCTTGTGGGGCGATCTCGGTCGTTGTTTGTTTTAAGTGACGGCGTTGGCGTATGAAGTCGCCAAGCCCCACACATGGAATGTGTGCCAAACGCATTCATCTATGACTCAATTTCACCTTTTACCTTGAAAGGTCCGAAAGATGGAACCTTTGGCGAGTGAGGGATTCCAGTTTTAGGACTCCTTTCACTCAGACCACTGCATAGGATCGGATAGTCAATTCGAGGGAAAGTGTCCTGTATTGTTCAGAATTGACTTACTAGGTTGCTAATAACGATAGGACACCAGTGCTCGTGAGGCACATATAGCAGGACAAGCACTGGGTACCCTTGTTTTGGGTAGTTACCAATGCTCTGCTTACCGTCTCGAGAAAAGCCAACGTGTTGAGATGTTGTCGAGACCCTATCCTCTGTTTGTTACGGCAACCATATTATGATGATTCATATACATCATCCTTATGTTGACCAATGTGATGAGGTGATGCGAGCCTCTAGACATTTGTGTTTAAGTCGGCTTAAATTCTCGAGTATTGTGGAATTGTACGGCCATATGTCGAATAGACACTGTCTACTGTTTGGGGAACTGAGGGGTGAAAGTGACGCAAAACTTTCGACCTCCATCAGTCGATATTAGGCGCCCTAGTACCACTAACCACAATCGCTCATGCGAAAAGGTTGTAAGTCGGTACATTGTGGATTTCAGTCCATGTGAGGACATAGGAATACCATCTGCTACTATAAACAACCTGGAGCGTCCTCGAGAATGTCAACTTCTCTGTAATCCAGTAAGATCACCCGGTTAGTGAGATTTAAACGAGCGAACCTAATGGTCTTGTCGCCTGAAGTGTCCGGTGGATGTGATGGGACACAGGTATTGATCGATTGCTGTTTGGAACCTTCTCATCCCCTACTCGTTTGTAGTTATAATATGAGGCGTACGGATAGCCACCTATACTCTTGGAGAGTCGTGGCTAGACACTAGGTGTCAACTTTCACAATATCGGATTTTAGTAGTTATCCTGCCCCAGGGTTTGCCAAACCTGAACGCAAGTCTGGGATACTCAATTTAAGATGAGTATGGATTACCATTCTCGAACGAGTGAGTTATTGTCCTGGACGGAAGTGTCCTGTGTGAAACGATTAGTGTCGGTGGCAAATCGAATTCGTGTACTTCATCGCCAGAATTTCCTATGTGATAGGAATTATCACCCTAGTGTTCGGGGTGTACTGCTCGGAGTCCTCTCGAGTGCATACGTGTACGTCTCTAGTACATTGAATGACAGATAGAGATATACACATGAACTGGCTTGAGTTCAAGAGATGACCAACGAATCTGGTAGATTCAAATCTGCTTGAATAAGTGGCCAAACCAATCAAGAAGATGTACTAACAAGGCGTTGTTAGCCTTAGGAACTTCGAATCGGTATAGGACTTTGATGAGTGTTATACTCTGAAAGGGGTGTTGTTAAGCACGAAAACTGTAATGGAATGACTTCGCTTAGTACTCCAGTGACTCGGAGATATCGGTTAAAATTGGCCTTGCAACGAACAAGCTCGAACTATCGCAAGAGCTTAGTGGGACTCCTGATGAATCTCGCAAGTCTGGCCTGAGGCAGCATTGTCAATTCCTCGACCGACAGAATTCAGGTTGACGCAAAGCTCTACTATTTCGGGAAAACCGATATTTGTGCCGGATTGCGATATCCAAGAGCTCGGTCGTGGCCGGCTCATGACATTGTGTTCGTTAGAACGCTAAGCGTGAACTTGGGTTCACGTAGAAAAGAGGTAATCGTGTGAGTCGCAAACATCTGTTAATGCACTTTCTGTGGACGTCACTGTCGAATAGACTAGGGTTGAGTCTTTGTATTGTATTACATGAGATTGTGGTGATCCATAAGGGCATTATATGGATCTGATGCATTTGTAAATATAGGACAACAAACAAAGTTCAGGTTCGACCAAACAGAAGGGGCGAATGTGGAAAATCTCCACATTCGACCTCCTCATTTGGGCGAAGGTGGACTTGTTTGTTGGACTATAAATAGCAATCTTATGTTTAGTTTTCATTTGGTGATTTGAGTTTGTACTTTGAATGCTCTCAAGGGGGAGGTCATGCCCGACCTCCCCCGGCCTCGAGATAGATGTTTATCCTACTGATGACAGTGTCTGTAACCGTTTCTGTAGTAATACGAATCTGTGATGACGTTGTTATCGTATATTTCTGTCTCGTCTCGAATCTCCCGTCTGAAACCGAGTTGTTTTTCACTTTATCGATCCATGAATTCGGTCGATAACCGGATTCTCAACATCCCGCCCTGTTCAAGGATACTAACGTATCGGATGACTTGAACTGAATTCCGGGACGGAATTCTCTTAACGGGGGGAGAATGTGACAACCGGCAAATTTCGTACAACGATTAAAGTGATTCTAATCATGTTTTAGAAGTAATTAACATGGTTTAAGGTTAATTATGGTTAGTTGAGCTGATATGAGTCCTACGATGTCCTTTTGAAAGTTCGTTGAAGCCTTGATGCCTTTAAAGAAAGACTTCGCGTATTTAACGTAACGAACTGACATCAGTGAAAATTTGTCAAAGTGGACTAACATAAGGCTAATAAATGTAAATACGACACGTATTTGCTATTGATGCGATCGAATGAGAAATCGGCGTGGTAAACGGCTAAAAACGCAGCGTTTTGGAGAACGCGGATAGGAACTGACGCGGGAATCGGACGTCAAAATGCGTAGTTTTAACAGTTATCGAAATTTCAGAATAATTAATTATTGTAAATAAGGTTATTTATTAAGTTTTGAAGGTGAACGGATCGTTATAACGAAAGAAGCCGCGACCAAATCAATGAACGCGATTTTAACGCGTGTTCCGTTTTCACGCGTCGAGTTACGAGAATAATAACTAAATTGCTCGGTTTAGTTGTGTTTTTAATTACGAACAAAACCGAATGATTTTTATAACTTATTTTCGAGCCTAATAATAAACCGAAGCGTTTTCGTTTAAAACGGGTTCGATACGCGGTGCACAACCACCAACCCTAACCCTAAGTATAAAAGGGCACAATATTCTTCTTCTTCTTCATTCCATCAGCCGCATACCCCTCTCTCTCTACTCTCTCTCTTCAGCTCACTCTCTCTCTCTCTCCTCACCATCACTCTCTCACACACGACCCCCCCCCCCCCCGTCTCCCTTTCAGACGGGTCCCGACCACCCACCTCCTCAGTGGTGGCATCGTGGTGGTTGCAGAAGACGGGGACGCTGTAACAGACTCGAGATGGTGGAGATTCTTATGGTAAGTTCGAGATGTAGGGGTTTTGTGTTGATGAGGGCCGATTACGATGGGTTTTGAGGTCGTTTACGTCCGGTTATGCTGGGGTGATGTTGACGCTGGTTGTGGTGGTCTTGTGATAGTCGGATGGAGATGGCAGTACATCGGGCGGTTGTGGTTGTTTTGTGTCGGGTTATAGCCGGCTGTGCTGACCTTAGGTGGTTGTTTATGGTGGACGGCGGTGGTTTAGGTGTGGTCCGGTTGTGGTTGACGAAGGTGTTGGCTGGAGATGGTGGTTGACGGGGTGGGTCAGTTGGTGTCGGATTTAGAAGTGGAGACGACGGGTGACAACGTGTTTGTTCGTGGTGGTGGTTCACGGTGGTGAGTTCTGAGTTTCGGCTCATATTTGGTGTGTTCGGGTTGAGTTTGGTGTGTTCGGGTCAGATCCGGGCGTTTCTGGTCAGATTCGTGTGTTTCGGATTCAACTCAGCCTTGGCCCGGGTTGGTTTTGGATTAGATCTGGTCTGTTTCGATTCACGTTTTCTATTCACGGGTCAAGTTCGGATCTGGTCAACTTGGTCAACTGATGGTCAACGGGTCAGATTTCGGGTTCGGTTAAGACCCGGTCAACTCAATGAGCTTCGGTCAAGCGTTTCGGTATAACTAACCAATGATTATTTCATTACATTATTATTTACACATATATTTCTAAAATATATAATTATAAACGACTAACTCGCTAACGAACCGATATGAATAATAAGCGGTAAGTATAATCGGAGTATTTGGTAATTGTAAATAAAAAAAACGTGACTTATAATATTGATATCGGACTAAATTCTTGGACTATAAATATAGGTATATATATACACACTTATATAAACATGTGTAATTTATATAAGTAATGGAACGTATAATGTCTCATGTAGCTTGGAATGGATAAGTCGACTGATTGTCTTGTGTTTGTAAATTGTTTTGGGAATTTTTAAGACGACTTGTGTTGTCTGGTTCGTACAAAAACAGGGGAAACTCTGCCGAAATTTATAAAATCCGAAGCACAACGAGGTTAATATTGTTGTGTATGTTTTCACAAATAAACTTTCCAAGTGTTTTAAAACAAATGGTTTTGTCCAAAGTTGTGACGTTTTCGACAAATGGTTAATTACAACAATAAAGATAAACATCGAACAATATTTGCAAAACAAATATATAGTTTTGTCGAGCGTCAATTGTGTCAACTTCAATGGTTTTTGGTAACCAAAACATTGTTAAAAATATGGATTTGAAATACGTAGACACTTAACTTATTTGGGAAAAATTATTTGAAAGTAATGCTTCGAAACACATAAAACACTCGGATTTTGGGAAGCGAAATAACAAATGTTATTAGTCAATTTTAATAATTATACTTATGTTTCTTCAAAGTATATTGTCCAAAAATAATAATACAAGGCAACTACATTTATCCGATTTACGAGACAAGCTATTACTCGGGATGAGTTATGCGTTTCGTAGTAGTAGTCCAACATGGGTTACACACGAATAGTAGCAGGTGCGCGACTTGGGTACTATGTCGTATGTGAACACATGAATTATGATAAGTCACGATCGGTTCGTCGAGTTAAAACACTTAAAGACTCGGGTTAGTACACATGAGTCTAGATAGTTGAATAAACTATCTTTTAACCGGAAAATAAGCTAGGCTTATACATGATAGACTTTAAGGTGTCCTTTATTGGTAATTAGGGCACGAGGAAGTCGGTCAAAGCGTTGGGCTTTATTTGCTAGCTAAGCTTGGAAATTAAGGTGAGTTTCACGGCCCCATTTTACTGTTTTAACTGGGGGAAAGATATGTTTGTCCTTCCTAAATTAAGGTGAGTTTCATGGCCCCATTCATCTTTTGTGCTGAGTGTTTGAAGGCATTTGTCCTTCCTAAATGTTTGCTTGTGGAGGTCCCTATTTTGGGGGCGCCTGACTGGGCGCTGCCATTCAAGATCATGTGTGATGCGAGTGATTTCGCAATAGGGGGGTCTTGGGGCAGCGGAAGGACAAGCACTTCCATCAGATCTACTAAGCTAGTAAGACTCTACATGATGCTCAAGAGCATTATACCACCACTGAAAAGGAGCTTCTAGCCGTAGTCTTTGCATTCGACAAGTTTAGATCGTATTTAGTGCTGTCGAAGTCCATTGTCTATACGGATCATGCAACAATCAGATACCTATTTAGCAAACAAGACACAAAACCGCGCCCGATTAGGTGGATCTTGTTGCTGCAAGAATTCGATATCGAGATTCAGGATAAGAAGGGTGCCATGAATGTTGTTGCTGATCAACTGTCTAGACTCGAGCATGATGATGCCGAGAACTCCGCGTGGGAGACCATAAATGACAACTTTCCCTACGAGTTCTTGATGGGTGTTGAGTCTGTAGAAGATGTGTCGCCTTGGTTTGCCGAATTCGCGAACTACCTCGCGTGAGGGATCCTTATCAAAGGATTGTCGCACCAACAAAAGAGGAAGTTCTTCACAGACCAGAAGCATTACTTTTGGGATGACCCATTCTTGTTCCGGGTCGGGGCGGATCAGCTGATTCGTCGGTGTGTGTTTGGGGTTGAGGCGGCTTAAATACCGCGAGATTGTCACGAGGGGCCTACCGGAGGTCACCATGGAGCAAATTAAACTTCTAAAAAGTGTTAGACTCCGGATTTTATTGGCCCACACTCTTTCGTGATGCTCATGTCTTGGTCGGTGCATGTGATTCATGCCAGAGGGCGACAAACATATCGGCACGCGACCAAATGCCATAGAACCCGATCCAGGTATGTGAAGTCTTTGACATCTGGGGCATTGACTTCATGGGACCGTTACCCTCCTCACGGGGTAACCGACATATACTCGTGGAGGTTGACTACGTGTCTAAATGGGCGGAGGCGCAAGCCTTGCCCATAAATGATGCCCGAGTAGTGGTGAGGTTTGTTCACAGCCTGTTTTCCCGGTTTGGTGCCCCAAAGGCACTAATTAGTGACTGTGGTACCCATTTCTGCAACGCGCAGCTTGATCGAGCATTGGCACGTTATGGTGTGCACCATAGGTTATCCACCCCGTATCATCCACAGACAAGTGGGCAGGTGGAGGTCACGAATCGGGGTTTGAAAAGAATCCTTGAGCGGTCGGTAAACCAAAACCGCAAGGATTGGGCTGAGAAATTAGATGACACATTGTGGGCCTTCAGGTCTGCATATAAAACGCCTATTGGGACAACTCCCTGTAGGCTTGTCTTTGGGAAGGCATGTCATCTCCCAGTCGAGCTTGAGCATAGGGCGTTCTGGGCTCTGATGACGGCTAAAAGCAGATTCATGAGCTGGAGGAGTTGAGGCAATAGGCCTATGAGAGCTCAAGTTTGTATAAAGAGCGCACAAAGAGGTTGCACGACAGTTTCCTGAAACACCGAAAAGATTTTCAGGTAGGCGACTCGGTCCTGCTTTATAACTCTCGCTTGCGTCTCTTTTAGGGAAAGTTGAAATCCCGTTTATCAGGCCCGTACACAGTTAAGGAAGTATATCCTTACGGGACAGTTTCAATTGAAAACAATGAGGGTTTGACTTTCAAAGTCAACGGTCATAGATTGAAAGTCTACATAGACGGACCGGTTGACCAAGCTATGTAGGTACTTGATCTCTACACCCATATGCCTAATAAGTGTGGGGAAGTGAGTCTAGCTAGCGACTCGTTAATAAAATTAGCGCGGCGTGTATGGGCGCGCCAAATTGTATATATGATCATGATTTAGTGTAATTTTTAGTTAATTTGCTAGTTTTAACTTGTTTTCTAGTTTGTTTATAGTCTTTTTAGGTTTGATTCGAGCCTTATGATTATGTGGATAGTCGCTTCAAATCCATGGTATTATACTAGGAAGCGCCGCAAAACAGGTTTATTAGTTGTTTGTGTCGAAACAGGGCAAGCGCAAGCGTTTTTGGGTGAAAACTACAGCAAAAAACAAGTCTGTTTGCAGTGAATGGCCGCTCACAAAAAAAATGGACCGGCCGCTCACTGTGTCTGAACGTTTATTTAGAGGGGTAAAATAGGTATTTCACTCTAAAATTGCAATATATCAACCCTAAAACACATTGAGCGGCCGCTTATACTCATTTTGCCCCAAATCACCTGCACTTTGCTCTCAAAGAAACACCCACACAAATCTCTCAATTCGACCTTCAATTCTCCAAATCAAGGTATGAATCTTCCTCTTTCTTGTTATTTTTCTTGTTCTAGTGTAATGTAGCTTAGAGTTTTGCAATCTTTTATGAATTTTAGGGTCCCTTCATAATGTTTAACAAACCCTAATGTTCTTGGATGGATTGTATGCTTTGATAGTATAGATTAGAGTTTATTGTTGTCCAAATCTTTGAGTTTTTGGGTTTTCTTCATAATATCTTCATAAAATCCGAAAATTTGTAAGATTTGTTTGAATTTTGTAGCCTTATGTTTAGTGTAATTTAGTATAATGTTAGATTAATTTCTTGTTATGCTTGTATGATAGTGTTTGAAGAAACAAATAGTCTTACCACCTGTTAAGGATGATAAGATTACTAGTATCCACAGAGTTGATCCTTCACTAGCAACTATGGAACAAAGGACCTGCAAAAGAGAATGTATGTGTGGGTGTGGAGACGACTACACGAGGTGGTTGTTTATAACAAAAACGAGGTGAATGGGGATACTATCTAGTATGATAGCTCTCCAGGTCAGTAGAAAGTGTCCTCTCCTATTGGGGGTGTGACCCTTTTTATAGGAGAGTCCGTATGCCACCATTACCCAAGTCCTAACCATGGTTAGGTTGTCTCCATCACCCTTAATTATGTTAATAAGGTGATATATGGAAAGCTAAATTGAAGGGAATAGTGGAATCGAGTACCGCCTTAATTGGTATAGTTACGTGATTCATGCATGGCTATTGACCATGCATGATATTCGCCTTGACCGGTATATGACCAATCTTTGACTATTGACTGTGCATTTAATGAGTTTTGACCAAGTCCTGCGCGTGGCTTCCTTCCGCGTGCTAGTATTGTACCGGGTTTGGGTACGCAAAATGGTGTATTCAGTACCCAATCCCATTAAGTCCCCCCGGTCCAGTGTGTCTCTTATCTAAGAAGTAATGAAGAGATGTGAGGGATGCTGGACTTATTTGTAGTGAGTTGTTGCCTATGGTCTTTCCGCTGCTTACTGCCTTTGCGTGTGTATGTTAAGATAAGACAATCTGTGTTTGCTTGGATCTTGTGCGGACAACGGGTTTTGAAATCTTACGTCAACTGTCCGCAATAATTGAGACACGTCAGTCTGCATGTGTGGACAGTTGTCACTTCCCCCTTGTATTCGAAAATTTGTGGTCCATATGGCAAGTGGAATTGACGTGACTTCTGTCAGTTGAGACGTGTGCAGAGACGTTTGAGCGGCGGTTGTCAGGCGAGTGGGCGCGTGAGGCGCGTGTGACGTCGGTTTGTTTTCCAACACACACGTGTCATTACCGCATTGGGCTCATCTCCGAAAAGCCTGTCCATGACGTCAGGCACATTAATTGCAAAGCCTATAAATTAAATTTTGAATGTTGCTTTTCCATTTCAACTGTTTCAAAGTTTGAATTTCTTTCTTCAACGTCTCTATTTTCCTAAAACCACCAAATCCTTCACTATGTCGCAAGATTCCCAAGACGTGCAGGAGTCAAGTAAAACATCAGATTCCGTTCGCGATCTGGGGAAAGAATCATCCAAAAGTATAGAGGCCACCACTATCAAGTGGGATGAAGCCTCCTATCTGAGTTTTCTTGATCAGTACGGCATTTTGCCTGAATGGGAGCCTGAACTTCCGACTGAGGGAAAAACTGCTTTGAAGGCTCCTCCTGGTAAAATTGCACTGTATGCTGCAACGTTTACCAAGTGCTGTTTCCGTCTACCGACTGAGGGAAAAACTGCTTTGTGGTGGATGTGTTGTTGAAATATGGAGTGAACCCTACACAATTGACCCTTTATGGGTGGTGCTGAATATTGCATTTTGAAGCTACATGCCGATCGTTGGAGATTGAACCTACCTGGGAGAGATTGAATGTGTTTTATGTTCTTGAAGCAGCACGTGGTGGGAGTGGTTGGTTCAGTTTAGGTATTCGCCGAAAAATTAAACAGCTTGTATCGGAGAAAGTGAAGTCCATGTACGAATGGAAAGACAAGTTTTTCTATATCAAACATGGTGTTATTCCTGCGCCCTTCCAATGGATGGTGTTAGGTTTGAAGGAAAAGATTGCTGAATTCCCCCCTATGGTGGGATTTAAAGATCAAGATTGGTATAAAACGCTCTGTGATCATGCTACTCCCTTGATGATGGATGAATGTCCAGAGAGCGTTTTGAATTTGCTGGGAATTAGCCTTATCATCCCTGAGGGTCAGGACCCAAATCCCCCAAGAGGTATTGAAGTTATATTTGCTTTTGTGTCTCATATTCTTACTTTGTGCTATTGCTCACATATTGCTTATACATCCAGATGTCTCCCTGTTTCAACTGTTCGCCAAGCGTGGTGAGGCAAAGGTATTGTATACTCCGGTTGTTGCCGGTGTGCCGCGCTTGTCTGAGAGAACAAGTGGAAATTTTTTGTTTCCCAATCTTGTAGATCCTCCGAAGCAGTATGTTCGGACATGTTTGTGAATTTTACCCGTACTTTTTGTTATGATTATTTTCCTTTATATATGCGAAGGAAGCGCATTAGGTACGCGTTCTGCGTACTGATTCAGCGCATTAGGTACGCATTCTGCGTACTGATTCAGCGCTAAAATTGATGTTGAGGAAGTTACTTCAGAGCGCAAGGAGTCCTTTGGTTAGTGTTTGTAACTTCTTAACTCATTCCTCACGCATAGTTTAATTTGATACAGATGTGGTTACCGCGCCAGGCACTAGTACTTCGAGGAAGCGCGCTGTGGCTAGCAAGAGGGCCAAACCACCCGCTGCGCCCATCATAGTTGAAGAAGTTGACGAAGATTTGACAGAGTCTGACACGGAACTGGAGCATAAACGCGCTAGGCGCTCTTCTCCCATCCGCCAGTCGAGTGATGTTGCTGAGGATTTATATCAGCAGAGAATTACCGAGCTGAATCAAAAACAAGTACAAGTTCCTCAATCTTCAGTTGGGAATCTGGATGCCATCCGACCGGAACCTATTTCCGCCGTTCCGGTAAATGTATTTAAACCATTGACGTGGCCGTCCACGGACAAGCTGGAAATTCCTGTTAAACCCCCGCCTGTGCGCGAGAATTTGCCTATGAAGACTTTGAGGCATCTATCTGGTACATACGTTTTTCTTCCCTCTTTACCATGTTTTTGATAAACTTGTTAAAATACTGTGAACAACATTTTATGTAGGGCAACATCCTTTTGCAGAATCTCGGAAGAAGCATTCTTCTGTGGCGTTGAAGGATGTATCCTCGTCTGTTCAGCCGACTGACGTGACCGCGCAAGTGATACCGGTTACAGCTGAGACGGTTGTCGATGAAAATTTGCTGTCTCAATCTAAGCCAATCCCAGGGGATGTGGTTATTGAAGTCGAGAAGGATGTTATGCCGCAGGGTGAGCCTGCCCAAGATGAGTTGGTGACTGATATTGAGAAGGATGTTGGTAAGGGAGTGGATGAGTCTGAAACTCCAAATCTGGGAACAGGTTGTCTTGATTTGGCGAAGCAGGCGCATGAGCCAAGCCTGTCACAGGGATTTGAAATGGCG
Organism: Ambrosia trifida; assembly: GCA_028751855.1. NCBI lineage: Eukaryota > Viridiplantae > Streptophyta > Magnoliopsida > Asterales > Asteraceae > Ambrosia > Ambrosia trifida. The sequence goes on along the minus strand of CM054123.1, from coordinate 124,520,463 downwards.
ATTGATAATGGAAAGAAAGATGAAGTGATAGCTGAGAAATCATCCAGTTTTAAGAGCACAGTGGTGGAGTCTACTGTGGTTTACACTGACACTTCCGCCAGTGTTGGTGGTAACTCTGGTAATCGGCGGAGAATGTTTTCCTCGCGCCCGGCTGACTCCTCTAGACCATATCAGCCGCGTTGGGATATCCTGGATACCACTCGTTTTACAAATGCGCTCGATGCGCAGAAGTTTGTTATGATGTCCGTTCCTCCTGCGAAACGCGATTACCAGGATAGTGTTGACCGACGTTCTCTGTTTATTGACATGGTGATGAATCTTTCTTTGGGTGTCAGTGGTCTTGGGTCTCTTATTAGGCGCGAGAATGAGTTTCAAAGAGATTACCAGAATTTGAAAGATTCTGAAGCTGCTTTGTTGGGGCGCGAAGAAGAGTTCCAGCGTGCCCGTCATGACATTCGTGTCGAGATTGAGCATCATCAAAAGGTTGCTCGTGACGCTGTTGAGGAGTTGGAGAGAGTGAAGAAGGAGAAAGCTGATGCTTCTCAGGCTTGGTCTGTAGCTTGTAAGAGGACCAACCTTGAAACTGAGCAATTGCGGGCCTCCATTAAGGAATTGAAGCTTGAGAATGCCAATCTGAAGAAGGAGGTGGAGCAAAGCCGGGCAGCGTCCGAAGAAAAGCAAGCGGAGCTTGCTGATGTTATTCAAAAGTATAACTCTCAGCATGATGAACTTATTCGCGCGACTTCTTCTTTATCTGATGCGGAGACCAAAATTAAGGAGCTGACTTTGGAGAACGTCCAGATCCAGGAAGAGAAAGCCCTGGTGGAATCCTCTTGCACGCAGGCAAAAATGGAATTAGACAAAGTTCAGGCTTTGTTTGGGAAAGCCACTGAAATGGCTGTTGCTGCCAATGAGAGGATTGCATGGTTGATGGGCGATGGAGTTGCTGGGGTAAGTCGTAAAATCTTCCTTTTGTATTCTTGTTATTGACTCATGAATTTTGTTTCATGTGCTATCTTATGTTGCGCAGGTATTCAAGCGTGTTTGGAACGATCCTGCGCTGACAGAAGTGATTGCTCGCATCTCCAGTTCTTCCGTAAAACAAGGGATCAAGCTCGGTTTCTCCGAAGGCTTTTGCCATCATGCTGAGGGAAAGGAAAAGGAATCCGGACCATATGAGAATGAATCATACGATGATGAACTGCTCAAGGCCTATGATGATTACGAGCACCTGAAGTTCGAAGTCTTTGACTTGTTAGAAGCCTGCACGAAGACTGATGATCCTGCTGGGGAGCTGCGCAATTATTTTATTAAGTCTGACCGTCTTGGTGCGGAGCTTGCTGAAAATGCGCAGATGGAAGAGAAGGCCAAAATGGTGGCAACTGATGGTGAGGCAGGAACGTCATTCGCTGCGGAAGAAAAGCGCGCAGAAGACCCTGGAAGTGATGATATCTCCCAATATCTGAACCTTTAGTTTTTTATGTATGATGAACATTGTTGCTTTACTTTGATTACATTTCTTGTCATGAACACTTTAGTTTTGGTGTATGATGAACAGTGTGGCTTTTGTGCTTTTTATATTCCACGTCTGCATGGTAATCATTGGATGATGTCATCTTTTATATATCTGACGCAGGTGGCTGTCAGTCTGCCCCTGATGTGACGGTTGTAACGGCGGTGGCAGGATGCCTGTCAGACTTCCCTAGGGTAATTGAGTGGTTACCATTAATGGTAATTAATGGTTATAACCTCTCTCCTCTTTATATAGTAAGTGCATCTTCATTTCTTCATATACTTAAAAAAATCTATACCATTTTCTCTGAAAAAATGGCGTCCAACTCCTCAAGCAACGTTCTAAGTGCCAAGGAGATTTCAGCAATGCAGGGTATCATCCGATTGTCCCGTCATCCTCATCATGATTGTTCTTCCATCGATGCTCTTGATCGTTTGGCAGAACATTGTGCATTCCTGCTTTCACAAGAGGACATGCGTCCTGATTACTTAGATGATCAGGGTACTTCTGATGGAAAGCCTTTAAAGATGAAGAAGCTATCTGAGCTGGGAGATGTGAAGAAGACGACCACCAAGAAGATTAGGGGTTAGGATATTTATCCTATATGTTGGAGTCTTTATGTGTAAAGTATTTTCTTTTTGAGTGGTTGTTGGATCACTGTGTCTATGGGGTTTTAGTTTGTATGTTTGGTAGTTCCCCCATTTTTGGTTGTTTGGTATATGTGGTAGTGGTCTATGCTTTTGGTATGTAGTCTGTATTTCCTAACCAACAGTATGTATAAAAAATGCTTTTTGTAATATAAATGAACTTGGACATCAATTCCTTATTACAAAATTATTGTAATCTTGTAGATTACATGTAGCATATACGTAACTGAGCTGCATTCCAGGTGCGTGGTATTGGCGAACCATCTAATCTTTCTAGGGCATACGCCCCCTTTCCCAATACTTCCTGAATTTTGTAAGGCCCTTCCCAAGTTGGGGCCAGCTTCCCTGGTTTTTCCGCGTTTGAAGCTTCATTGTTGCGGAAGACAAAGTCACCGACGCGGAAAGTTTGTTCTTTGACCCGCGCATTGTAATATTTCTCTAACTGTCTTTTATATGCGGCTTCTCGGACACAAGCCGAATCTCTCCACTCGTCTAGAAAATCTAGATTCATCCGCAGCTCTTTGTCGTTGTCGATTGTTTGCGCAAGCAAAATTCTTGGGGAAGGGTTTGTAACTTCCGTTGGGATAACCGCTTCATTTCCATAGGTTAGGCTGAATGGTGTCTCCCCATTACTTGTTTTGGGAAGTGTACGGTGGGCCCAAAGGACATGTGGTAATTCATCTACCCAATCGCTGCGCTTTGTTCCCAAGCGTGTTTTGATTCCTTCAATAATACTTCTGTTTGCGCGTTCAACCTGACCATTGCCCTGGGGATGCGCCACAGAAGTGAAGATTTGTTTGATTTTCATGGAGTGAAGCCATTCTTGTAAGTGCTGGTCCGCAAATTGCGTTCCATTGTCACTTACAATCTCCATGGGCAGTCCGAATCTGCAAATGATGAACTCCCATATGAATTTCTTGATGTTGCGTCCGTCGATCGTGGCTAATGTCTTTGCTTCTACCCATTTGGTGAAATAGTCAATGGCGACTATTAGGTATTTGACATTGCCTGGCGCTGCGGGAAAGGGTCCCACGAGATCGATGGCCCATTTCTGAAATGGCCATGCTGCGGTGACCGGTACCAAGTTGTTCTTTGGCCTAAGTGTTCCTGGTGTATGTCTTTGGCATGCGTCACATTTCCGCAATTCTTTAACTGCGTCAAGGTGCATTCCGGGCCAGAAGTATCCAGCATTCATAAGCTTAGCCACGACCATGCGGGGTCCTGCATGCAGTCCGCATGTACCCTCATGAATGTCTTTAATCAGGTATGTGGCTTCTGCGGAGTCCATGCATCTGAGTAATGGTCCAAGATAGGACTGTCGATATAAGATGCCATTATTTACTTCATAATGCAAGGATTTGTGTTGCAGCTTTCTTGCTTCCGCTTTGTCTGCCGGGAGAACACCTTTGGTTAAGAAGGCCATTATTGGGGTGATCCAAGATTCTTTTCCTGTTTGGACCACGTTCACCTTCTTCGACGGAACAGATGGTTTGGCTAGTGTCTCAACTCGGATATCCTTTGCCATGTGGTCGAATGCAGTTGATGCCATTTTGCTCAAAGCGTCCGCTGGCTTGTTCTGGCTTCTGCGAACATGACTAACTTTGCAGTAAGAGAAATCATTCATTAGCTCTTTGGTATGCTGTAAGTATAGGACCATGGTTGGTTATCTTGCTTCATACGTGTCGTCAATGTGATTGGCGACTAGCATTGAATCAACATGCGCTTCGATGTGTTGCGCGCCCATCTTTTTGGCAATCCGCAGGCCAGCAATCAGAGCTTCATACTCTGCCTCAATGTTTGTTGTTTGGAAATCGAGCCGAATTGCATAAGTGTACTCTTTTCCCTCCGGTGTTATTAAGCGTAGGCCTACGCCAGCCCCCTAGTCGTTGCAGGCTCCGTCTGTGTATAACTTCCATATCTGGGTTTCATCGGGCGTGATCGAATTGGATGATGTTTCGTTGGCGCACTCTTCAACTTTGTCTGCGGGGACTTCTGTTATGAAGTCCGCAAGAACCTGTCCTTTGAAGGAGGGTCTTGTTTTATACGAAATTGAGTGCTCACCCAATTCTATTGCCCACTTTGCCAAACGTCCGGAGAGTTCTGGTTTGCGCAAGATATCATTGATGCGGAAATCTGTGAGGACGTTGATCGGGTGTCCTTGAAAGTATCTCCGCAACCTTCTCGACGCGTGAATTAATGCCACGACCAGCTTTTCCATTGTCGAATAGCGTGTTTCCGCGTCTAGAAGCATGCGGCTGACGTAATAGAATGGGGTTTGTACCCCTTTCCGATCAACCATGAGAACTGCCCCGATTGCCTTGTCTGTCACGGATAGATATAAGGTAAGTGGTTCTTTTGGTAGCGGTGCCGTGAGTGTTGGCAAGTTGCCCAAACATTTCTTCATGTCTTGGAACGCGGCTTCTGCTTCTTCCGTCCAGTTGAAGTTGGACTTCTTCAGACAATTTTTCAGTGTGTCCACGAAGGGGAAAGATTTGGACGCGTAGTTTGACATGAACCTGTTCAAAGCTACGAGTCGTCCCATTAGTGTTTGTACTTCCTTGACTGAAGATGGGGATGGCATCCGCTCAATTGCTTGAACTTTCTCTGGATTTGGACGAAATCCATCTTTTGATACCACAACTCCGAGAAACTTTCCTTCCTCCATCCCGAAGGAACATTTTCCCAGGTTGAGTTTCATCCGCACACTTCGCAGCTGATCAAAAGTTTTCTGTATGTCAAGTAACATTTGATCCTCTTCTCTGCTTTTGATCACCAGGTCATCAACATATACTTCTAGGTTTACACCGATTTGCTTGACAAAAGCTGTGTCCATTAATCTTTGATACGTTGCCCCTGCGTTTTTTAGCCCAAATGGCATTTTAGTGTAACAAAAGGTACCCATATCTGTGCGGAAGGCTGTTTTGTCCTCGTCTTCTTTGGCCATTTGTATCTAGTGATAGCCCTTGTAAGCATCGAGGAAGCATTTGAATCTGTATGGCGCCAAAGAGTCGACTTTTAGGTCGATCTCGGGCAATGGGTAACAGTTTTTTGGGCACGCCTTGTTTAGATCTTTATAATCAACGCACATGCGCCATGTGCCATTGATGACGTGTGTCCTAAAATGACAACGTTTAGACACCTCGTCAAAAAGATAAGCAAAATAAATTTGATTAAGAGGTCGCCTGACTTAGTGGAGCTGATATAAGGCAGCTTACCTGCCATATGGAAGCCTCAGGGCAGAAAGCAAACAGTAAAAAGTCTTGGAAATGCAAAAAGGGGATTTTGGCTTATTATCATGGCAAGGGACAAAACACCACACAGCTCCAAGCCTTGCATTGGAAATGATAAAAGCTGAAAATATCCTAAAAGGGTAAAGTCTCACTGCTGGGAACTAAAAGAGGGTCAAACACATCCAGGTATGGTAAGGAAGCTACCCTGAGGGAGCTCCTGGGCAGAATTCCGCTGCCTATATAAGGAGGCCCTTGGGTAGACATTCCACACACACACTTCTCACTCATTCTCTCTACTCTCATACTCTCTACTTCGTTATTTTCCCAACTCCAAATGAATATGTACTTATTCTCACGCCGGAGTCCAAACGCAGGAGGCTCCCTCCTGCGTTAAGGCTAACGGTGTCTGCTACCTTTGTGCAGGTCTCTTCCAGGAACTTGAAGACCCCTGATCCTACAACCAAATCTAAACCTAAGCTTAAAACCTTAATCTCAACCTAATATACCATTAACCTATAATTCTAAACATCTCCTAACCTAATACCGGTCATTTTCCTTGTTGTAGCAACAGCCATTGGACTTCCCCACCATGACTGGGTTTGCTACCCATGTTTGGTATTTGCTTTTGCGCAATATACCGGCCTTCAAGAGTTCTTCCACTTGCTCGTTCATCGCCTTTGTTTTTTCTGGCCCCATGCTTCGTTTCTTCTGAACGACTGGTTCCGCATTCTTATAAACATTAAGTCTGTGTTCCGCGATGTGTCGCGGAACTCCAACCATGTCTGATGGTTTGAATGCGAAAATGTCCATATTCTTTGTCAGCAGCTGTTTTAGGTGAGTGCGAATGGGGTCGGAAATTGCATGGCCGATGACAACTGTTTGTTCCGGGAATAGAGGGTTAATAACCCATTTTTCCGGTTCGGTTCTAACAGTTGGTTTTGCTTGCTTTGAAGGCCTTGATGTTTCTGTTGCATGACATGTTTTGTTTCCACGGATAAACGCGACTCCTGTTCGCGTCGGAAAACCCATTATCTGGTGTGGCGTGGAAGCGTTACAATTGAACTTTGCCAATCCTTCACGTCCTAGCAGGATATCATGTGAAGAGTTGACGGGAAGTACGGTGAAGTCGCACGTTTTAGTGCGTGAGTGTTTCCCGTCTGAGAGTGTTACCGGGAAAGTGAGCGTTCCCAATGGGTAAATTGTTTCATGGATGAAACCTGAGATTGGCTCCGTTGTTGGTATTATTCTTTTCTTGTCATCATCATCCAGCTGGTCGAAACACTGCTGGTACATGATGTCGGTACTGCTGCCATTATCCAGGAACATGTATCGTGTTCGATAATGGCCAACAACCCCTGTTATGATTAATGGAGCTGTGGAGCAAGCTCCACCCTTTACCCTTGGCATAATCACTTGTTCTTCTTTCCAAGAATCGTTCTTCGCCTCTGTAAAGGTACGCTTGTGACTTGCATTCCTGTGAATCATGTTACATGTATTGCGAGAGGCGCTATACACGTGATGCGCATTGAGATTGCGTATCTTCTTTTGGGAGGGTTCTCCTGTTTCTGTGTTGTCCCTCTGTTTTCTTCTCATGTTTTTTACAAGATGTGTCAATTGGCCTGATTTGGTCGCGTTTTCAATTTCCATCTTCAGGCTGTAGCAATTGTCCGTCATGTGACCGTAGTCCTCATGGTATTCACAATACTTTGATCTGTCCACGTTTTTCCTGTCACCACGGAGCTCTTGTGGCTTTGGAAATTGGATCTGCTCTGTTTTTAACACCTCGGATGGTGTTTTGGACAATGGTGTCCAATCATAGTTCTTCTTTGAATGCCCCTTGTGGTCGCGGGACCCTCTTGAGCTCAGCATGTTTCTTGCATCTTGCGAGGAGGAATATTTTCCTTCCTCCGCCGTGCCTGATATTCTTGACCAAACGGACTGTTTACCCTTCCCTCTGTTGTTTGAGGGTCCATGATGACTGCTACCTTGTTGTGTGTTTTTGTTGCGGTGGAAGGAGCGTTCTGAAGACGCGTAAACTTTGGCAGCCTCGATTACTTCATCCCAAGCTTGTGACACGCCGTCTTTGCCGGTTAAGCATTTCATCAGATCATCGTTTCTTACCCCGTGTATAAAGGGTGCGCGGGTAAGTTCTTCTCCGCATCCTAGCTGGAGTGCTTCTTTGTTGTATCTGACAATGTAGTCTTCCAAAGACTCATTATCGTTGCGCGAACACAAGAGGATGTGAGCCTTGTCCTTCTTATGTTTGCGCAAGTGAGAGAAATGGTTTTTGAATTTTCTAATTAAATCATCGAAGTCAACGAGACTTCCAACCGGCAAACTCTCGTACCAAACTCTAGCTGCTCCTGTTAGTGTTTGTACAAATAGGTGGCACCAAGCTTGCACCGGCCACAATTTGGAGCTGCCAACGCAATCAAATGCGTGCAAGTGGTCATCAGGATCACGCAGGCCGTCATACCTTCCGATGGTACTCGGTAACTTGCATTCTTGTGGCATTGGTGCTTCTGCTATCCTTGCGCAGAACTTCGAACGTTCTGCGAAAGTCTTTGGTCTGTATGGCTTGTACAGATCATCATCTTTAGGAGCCAAGCTACTGGCAGCAGTTTTGGAATGTTGCTTCTTACTTGTATCGTGATATACTTCGTCTTCAGATTCGTAGCCGTCTGGTTCACCATTCAGGTTGACGGGGTCCTGGCCGTGAGTATTTCTACCACGGCCTCCACCACGTACCGCCTGACGATGTCCCTTTGCGTGATGACCACTGTTGTTCTTCCGTGGGGACTCTGAATCATCCCCACTCAAGTCGAAACTTAACGCCTTCTGAGTCTTGAGTTTTGCTTGTTTCATTACCATCTCTGGTACTCAGCAATCGTCTTTGAGTTTTGTTGGGCTAACCATTCATCCGGGTCAACCGAAGAAAGGTTGTCCTGTGTCTTTTTTCCTCCGTTTACTCCTCCTCTTATTGGGTGGAATTGGAATGTTGAGGCTTGTTGCTTCTGAGCCACATTCTTGGTAATTGTGTTTGGTGTTTGGTGTAATATCTTGGATTTCTTCGTTGACTGTGGCCTCAACATCGGTGTTGTTGTTTCCATCCTTTGAGAAAGCCATTGTGCTAGTTTGAAAGATTGGTTGTAAATGTAAGGGATGGCGCCAATGAAGAAACAAATAGTCTTACCACCTGTTAAGGATGATAAGATTACTAGTATCCACAGAGTTGATCCTTCACTAGCAGCTATGGAACAAAGGACCTGCAAAAGAGAATGTATGTGTGGGTGTGGAGACGACTACACGAGGTAGTTGTTTATAACAAAAACGGGGTGAATGGGGATACTATCTAGTATGATAGCTCTCCAGGTCAGTAGAAAGTGTCCTCTCCTATTGGGGGTGTGACCCCTTTTATAGGAGAGTCCGTATGCCACCATTACCCAAGTCCTAACCATGGTTAGGTTGTCTCCATCACCCTTAATTATGTTAATAAGGTGATATATGGAAAGCTAAATTGAAGGGAATACTGGAATCGAGTACCGCCTTAATTGGTATAGTTACGTGATTCATGCATGGCTATTGACCATGCATGATATTCGCCTTGACCGGTATATGACCAATCTTTGACTGTTGACTGTGCATTTAATGAGTTTTGACCAAGTCCTGCGCGTGGCTTCCTTCCGCGTGCTAGTATTGTGCCGGGTTTGGGTACGCAAAATGGTGTATTCAGTACCCAATCCCATCAGTGTTAATCTTAGTGTAAATTAGGTTTGTTCATGAATTTTGGGGATTCTTCATAAATGTTTAAAAGTCCCCAAATTCCTCACGATCTAGGTTGTAAATCGTTACTCATTGTCTTGATTTTTTGGGGCTTTCTTCATAAAGGTTTAACAAAGCCCCAAAATTTTGAGTTTGCGAGTGTTTTGTTGATCTTATGCTTAGATAAATTGGCGACTCTTCATAAAGGTTAATGGAACTTTGGGGCGTTCTTCATAATTAAACAAACGAGCCCCGAGTTCTATGATACTACATAATTGTTTGCTTTTTAAACGTCTTTTGCAAGATGACTTGAATTTGAAATGATTTTGCAAAATCATAGTTCATAGGTGTTCAAATTCCAAATTGGTTTAAAATACTTCGTAAGTGTGCAAAGTCGGCCATTCAATCGCTAAAGTGACATAATTTTTCAAAAACCAAGTGCTTGAATGGCCGCTTTTGAGTGCATTTGGCTAAAACACTGAAAACCGGACAAAAGCCAGTGCACCGGATCGAAAAACAGGCTGCAAAAAAAATCTGGCGCGCTGGGCAAAGTGAGCGGCCGCTCACAGGGACCGAGCGGCCGCTCAATCCTTCTGACCTGAATTTGTCGTTTTTTAAGCGTCTTTTGGGTCCGGGTCCTATTCCTTCGATTATGTCTAACATATTTAAGCTTATTTTAATGCAGATGGTGCACAGATTCTTGAGGTTCAACGTGGAAGACCCACAGGATCGCGGGGTACATAGAATCCATTACCGAATTGACCGCAAGAAGACGTGCTATTGCTACACCGCGCAGACTCTGCTGGGATACTCTCGAAGAGATTAATCAAGATGATAGGTTTAGGGAATTGTTAGACGAACCTTTGGAAAAATTACTTGCTATAAAGGAGCCGGTCTATAAAGAGTTAACAATTGAATTCTTCGCCACTTACCGCTACCAAAGGCCAAGAAAACACGAAGAACCAGACTTCAAGGAAAACGGGCGTTGGGGACTTCAGTTTCATTTGGGTGGCGTCTGGTGCGATATTTCAGTCGCAGAGCTGGGTCTCCACCTGAGAATATACACTGATGAAGAGATACTAGACGATAGCTTCAATAAAGCTATGTACAAGTTCCCAAATAACGATGTAAGAAACGCCTTTTGGACTGAGCTGACGGTGCTTGCGACCTATGACCCCCAAAGTGCTAAAGCTTCCAGGATTCACGAACCATTGCTTAGGTTATTTCAGAAGGTTCTTTGTGGGACCGCGGTGGGGAAGAAGGAATACTCAACAGGCTGCCCATCCCCGGATTTGCTATTTATCTACTCCTTGGTGAAAAATGGACGAGTGAACCTTGCTGCATTAATGGCATCTTTCTTCACCACGGCGGTAGGTCAGAAACCGGGTAGTATGATATACGGGGGGAATACGTCACTGCTATAGCGAGGAGTTTGGGGGTCCTAAAAGCAGCAAAGGGTACGTTGACTCAGGTTGAGGGTGGTTCTTATATTGACATGCAGGTGCTCAAAAACATGAAGATTATCCATGAGTACCCAAATGGGAAATGTAGGTTGTAAGGCCATGATAAAGAGATCTGGGACCCACTCCCACCGGAAAGGGAGGAGCAGCCACCACAGCAGCCACAGCAACACTACCAGCCTCCACAGAACTTTTATAACGAGTTCATCGCGTTCAGAAATGAAACGTGAGAGACCTTGCATCATCAGGGGGAGACCTTGCATTACATTATCACTGAGCTCCACGCTTGGAACCCGAACCACTTTGGTAATCCCCCACATGGGGGGAATTACCAAAGTGGAGCGGGCAACAAGCGTAGACGAGGAGGGGATGGAGCGGGTTCATCCGGGACCCGACATGATGATGATGATTAGTGATGAGAGCATGGTGTGGTGGTAGTACTTTTATGTTTTATGTTTTGTTGGTACTGTATTATCCGAGTGCGTGCACCCAAGACATCTTTTATTTTTCTATATTCATACTATTTGCTTTTCAGTATTTTAATTTCAGTAGTATCTGCTTAGTTTAAATAAATGTGATGATGAATGGATTTGATATGTTTGGGTTTTGTCAAGAATGTTGGTAGTGCAGGAAACGGGCGAGCACCGGTATGGATGCTCTATGCGGTCTACTTGTTTTTCGGGTCATCACCACCAGGGGAGTATTATTCTCCTTTTTCACACGATAGTTAGCTAATTCATAAAAGCTTTCTATTTTCACATTAGGGACAATGTGACGTTTAAGTGTGGGGAGGGATTATATCGTGTTCTTGTTTGTCCTGTTGTGTTTATACACATATATATAAAAAAAACCTTTATAAGTACATATATGTGTATATATTTATAATAAACATCAAGCCTAACCAATTTTTTATAAAAATAACTTGAGGCGCGACAAACAGACGTGATACTAGCATGCTAAAATTGTACCTTGCACCCATTTCCTTCCCGTTACGTGAGCATTTGAGCCTATTAGTATAGATTTCATTTCTTTGACATGCTTATCAAGTGAGCCGGATGTTTTGTGCAATTTAAACTTGTCATTAGCATGCTTGTTTAGACCAGATTCGTGTGAAGTTGTATGAAAATGATTGAGGCATTTAGGATACCCTTTTTATTTAGCCTTTTCTTTTCGTTCTATCTATTTCCCGCACCCAAAAATTATCCCCTAGTTAACCATGTTGAACCTAATCCCGTGTTTTTTCTTATTTACCACACCATTTCACCACTTAACCAAACTTGGCCTTTTTCTTTTAAACCTTTTGTGTAAAAGCTCGGTTTAGGTTAATGTTTAACTCGTTTTTGAGTTGTAAATAGTTCGTGTTCGGGTTTATATGTTTAGAACCCGTGTGTTGATTATATCAGTCTTAGTTATCAGTTATATATATCATAGATATATATATGTTATAAAAAAATCCAGAAAAATAGAACACCCTAAAATAGGGTGAATTAGCAGTATTCGAGCAATTTTTAGAGCTTTAAAGTTAGAAGTTGTATGATCAGCTCGATTTAAAAATAAAAATCGCGTATATTCACGTTTGTGTTGTACAGTTGTATTTATTACTATTAGTTAGACTTAACCGCCGAGTTTTAACCGATTCGTCACTGTATATATCCATTCCACACCCTTACCTTTTCCTGACATTACAACCCATATAAGACCTCTTGATTTATACTTTTTCACACGTTAGTTGGTGAAGATTAGATCTTTTGACAAGCTTATGATATTGCACGATTCATTGTCTTGGCAATGGAGCGATTTATACATACACATTACATGTATGTTTCATAAATAAAACCGAGTGTGTGTGATCATTGTGAGTCGTGTATGGGTTTGCATGCTATGTTGATCGAAAGTGAATCGTCGCCTTTTAGTTGTTTTGTCACCTGTTCATATATGTTGGCTTGATTCATATTTATTTCGCCTTTGTCGCCATTTGGCCAGTTTTTATTTTATTTTTTGGTTTAGTGTTTGCTTGAGGACAAGCAAAGTTCAAGTGTGGAGAGGTTTGATATACGTTAAATTACACATATTAAAGTCCCCATTTAACTCCCGTTTTTATACGTTTTTGACCTTATACACGAGGAATTGGTACTTATTTGGGTATCTTTACGATTTCAGGTCTTAAACGTTGTCTCGGAAGCAAAACTGAAGGAAAACAAATGTAGGTGCATATATGCGACTAATGCTTTGGATTAGATAAACCATATGTTTTGTTTTCTGTCGAAGGTGCGAAGGTGAATTTTGGTAGGTGCGAAGGAGAGATTTAGAAGGTGCGAAGGAAGAAGTTTTGGTCGAATGAAGACTGTTTATTGTGTAGTTTGGTTCGACCATTCACAATGGGCGAACCTGCACATTCGCATGAACAAAATGGGCGAATGTGCAGTCTATAAATAGGCAAACTCAGTTTTTGTAGTTAACTTTGAGTCAGTTATTTCCCGCCACTTTCTGAATTCTCTCTGTAACTTTTATAAACTTGTTTTTGCGTCTAATCCTTGATTGTAATCACTTTTCTACGTGTAATCAAGTTTGTTTATTAATGAAAAGCTTTGAAAATGATGATTTGTGTGTGTTTATCTGATTAGTTATCATTTTGTGCTGGTTTTGGGGATTCCGCACCCAAAACTAAATTGTTTGATTGTCTTTGTAGCTTATCGATCCTTTCACGCGCTTACAAAGTGGTATCAGAGCATTCAAATTACAAACTCAAATCACCAAATGAAAACCAACACATGAGATTGCTATTTATAGTCCAAAACCATAAGCCACCTTCGCCCATATGAAGAGGTCGAATGTGGAGATTTTCCACATTCGCACCTTACTAAATGGTCGAATGTAGACTTAGGTTTTGGTCTATATTCACAAATGCATCAGATCCATAAAATGCCCTTATGGATCACCACAATCTCATGTAATACAATACAAAGACTCAACCCTAGTCTATTCGACAGTGACGTCCACAGAAAGTGCATCAACATTCACAAATGCATCAGATCCATAAAATGCCCTTATGGATCACCACAATCTCATGTAATACAATACAAAGACTCAACCCTAGTCTATTCGACAGTGACGTCCACAGAAAGTGCATCAACAATCTCCCCCTTGGACGTTGCTGGCGAATCCTAAACACACCTAGCATCTTCAGTCACTTATTGTTGAAGTATCAGACACATTGTTACATCAACAATCTCCCCCTTGACTGATGCTTCACCAAGTTTCTCTGAGATCTCGTATGATAAATCAATCATGTTCTTGAGTAACTTCATCTGTTCGACAGAATACAAGCCGTAGACGAGTGGATCAAGCAATCAGAAGTTTTCTGCGGGAACTACCAATACTTATTGAGGACTTGAAATGCTTCAGAAACTGAAGTTTTCGGCGGGGCCAACAATATCTACCAATAGCTCTTGAAATTCTTCATGACTTTGATCTTGAAACTTTCGTTGAACCTACGTGCCACATGACTCCTACTAGGATACCTCATTACTTTCAGAACATTGAAATCTCAAACTTGATTTCCTTCTTCATAACAACTCTTTTAGAACAAGTTCCTTCAAACACACAGGAACTGGGTTGACTGTTCTCATCATGCGGAATAAAATCTGTCTATTTTCTGGCCCATAATAGTCATTTGAATCTGATTATCATAATGTTGATTCTCATGACTACCCCACAATAAAACGTTTCATCATCATCATTTCTTCAACAATTTGGGTAAACCTCATCATCATTCTCCCAAAAATCTTCAAAAATTACCATACCCAAATTTTCGATAGAAAATTTTCGAAATTTTTTACCCCTTAAAATACCAATTTTTCATCCTCTATGTCGAAGGTGCGAAGGTGGAAATAAGGCTACGTTCGACCGTTTAATAAGGTCGAATGTACTATCATTGGATGAAATTCCACATTCGCCCAATCGTGAGGTACGAATGTAGAAAATTTTCTCCTTCGCCCAAAAAATTCTACATTCGTCTATTTAATGCACGTTCGACCGTTTAAAATTCCACATTCGCCCACCCGTTTTTCTGAAAGGTGCGAATGTGCAGAAAAACGTGTTCTTCTTCAATATTTTCTGCAAATCAGCCTATAAACACTCTAATTCTTCGAATTTGATGATGAAACTTGTACAGAAAGGTGCGGAAATGAAAACCTCACCCTCGAATTCACAAAAACATGGTGAAATCACATGATTTTGGGTTCAATTAAGAATCTAGGGTTTCTAGGGTTTCAACCTTTCAATCAAGAACTGAACTTTAACGTCTGAAATCATGAAACGAGCTGTGATTGATTCAAACGACTGTTAGATCGTTCAAATCGGTACCATAGCTCTGATACCAGTTGAGAATCCGGTTATCGACCGAATTCATGGATCGATAAAGTGAAAAACAACTCGGTTTCAGACGGGAGATTCGAGACGAGACAGAAATATACGATAACAACGTCATCACAGATTCGTATTACTACAGAAACGGTTACAGACACTGTCATCAGTAGGATAAACATCTATCTCGAGGCCGGGGGAGGTCGGGCATAACCTCCCCCTTGAGAGCATTCAAATTACAAACTCAAATCACCAAATGAAAACTAAACATAAGATTGCTATTTATAGTCCAACAAACAAGTCCACCTTCGCCCAAATGAGGAGGTCGAATGTGGAGATTTTCCACATTCGCCCCTTCTGTTTGGTCGAACCTGAACTTTGTTTGTTGTCCTATATTTACAAATGCATCAGATCCATATAATGCCCTTATGGATCACCACAATCTCATGTAATACAATACAAAGACTCAACCCTAGTCTATTCGACAGTGACGTCCACAGAAAGTGCATTAACAATCTTCCCCTTGGACGTTGCTGGCGAATCCTAAACACACCTAGCATCTTCAGTCACTTATTGTTGAAGTATCAGACACATTGTTACATCAACAATAGGCACTAAGTGGGTGTTTAAGTGCAAGAAAGATGATAGAGGAGTTATTGTGCGAAACAAAGCTCGTTTGGTGGTTCAAGGTTTTCATCAGGTTGAAGGAATCGACTACAATGAAATCTATGCACCGGTTGCACGCTTGGAAGCTATCAGAATGTTCCTCGCGTTTGCATCATGGAAGAAATTTAAGGTGTATCAGATGGATGTAAAGAGCGCATTTCTTTACGGTGTGGTCAAAGAGGAAGTTTACGTAGGGCAACCACCGGGCTTTGAAGACCCAATCCACCGGGATAAGGTTTATGTTTTAAACAAAGCACTGTATGGTTTGCACCAAGCTCCGAGGCAATGGTATGAGGAGCTGAGCACGTATCTTCTCTCGAAAGGATTCAAACGCGGACTGGTTGACTGCACCCTGTTCACGAAAAGATCAGGAGATGACTTGCTTCTAGTACAAATCTATGTTGATGATATTATTTTCGGGTCTACTAATGAACTTCTGTGTAGGGAATTTGAACAAGTTATGCAGGAGAAGTTTGAGATGAGCGCTATGGGGGAAATGCAGTTTTTCCTCGGCTTGCAGGTGGAGCAAAGACCAACGGGGATCTTTATTCACCAAACCAAATATGTTTCTGAAGTCTTGAGCTGGTTCCAGATGGATGATTCCAAGCCGATGGATACCCCGATACAACCCAATCACGGGATTGGTGTTGACCTTAAGGGGGAGCTGACAGATCCATTTACATTCAGAGCAATCATCGGATCTCTGATGTACCTAACAGCGTCTAGGCCTGATATAATGTTCGTGACATGTCTTTGTGCTCGTTATCAATCGAAGCCGAAACAAAGTCATTTAGCAGCCGCGAAGCGTATCCTTAGATATCTGAAGGGTTGTCCATCAAAAGGACTATGGTACCCTCATGATGATAATTTTGACCTAATCGCTTTTAGTGATGCAGATTGGGGCGGCTGTGACAAGGACAGCAAATCCACAACGGCTGGATGTCAGTTTATGGGGAGCAGGCTCGTGACCTGGCAATGCAAGAAACAAACCGCAGTTGCACTATCCACATGTGAAGCAGAATACGTTTCAGCATCGAGCTGCTGCTCACAGGTTCTTTGGATCCAACAGCAGATGGTGGATTACGGTTTGCAATTTCTTAAAACCCCTATTTACTGTGATAATGAGGCCGCAATCGCATTAACAAAAGACTTAGTAAATCACTCAAAGGCTAAACATATTCGGATTAAATATCATTTTATCCGTGATTGTTATGCTAAAGAGTTGATCGATATGGTCAAAATCCACACTGATTACCAACGCGCAGATCTTTTTACCAAAGCTTTTGACAAATCCAGATTTGATTATCTTTTAAAAGCTAATGGTATTAAGGAAAAACAGGACTGATCACCACCTCAGTCTATCATTTTTTAGTTAAAATTTTTACTGCTTTTCAGAAAAATTTCGAAAATCCAAAAACATTGAAAAATTTCAAAATCCATAAAAATTAGAAAATTTCTTTGCTGACTGCTATATCTTCTTCCCTTAGATTAATGCCGTCAGATTTCTGTGAACAAACGATATCTGGGCAATCACATATTTGAAATGCTCCAGCTTATCCTTGGGAACAGTAAATTCGAAAATTTATAAAAATCAGAAAATTCTAAAATGATTTCCTGGAGTATAAAGGGAAATGATAGTACATCAGTGGGGATCTGACACATTCTAAATAATGCAATGCTATATAGGGCGTGTGTCTGAGTCTGTGCGATGTGCTGATAGGCTTCGTGGACCTATTACTGCGTGTCTGATACATACATATCAAACGATTTGTTGTGTGGATGAACTCCTCATGGGCATATGGTCTTAGTACCGTAATTTCGTTTGATAGGGTATTTGTACAAAACTCGGAGGTTTAGGGTTGTTATGTTATTAGTTGTCTGGGGATAGCCTTTCTGATCTTCTGCTGTAAGTCATTACGGACCTAGATCAGACAGGATGTCTTTATAAAAGAGCTTTATGCCAAAACCTAAAGTTACCGAATTGAGGAACTTTCCATGTTATATGATGATCAAAGATTATCTATAATATCGTATTGATCATTGATGCAAATCATGATTAATATCAGTCCTCAACCTGGTATGGTGCATATGTTACTTTGCTGCATTAATTTGCTGACCTGTATACCTCTATGCATTATATCTTGAACAATTACAGACAACAAAAGCATAATCACGCTTTACAATGAGTCTTTGTGCATTTATTTCTTGATACGGGAGTATGTCGTGTGCGTGGGAACCACAGACAATTGCGTTTATACTATAAATATCAGTATCAGTTTAAAACACTGCATAAAAGTCTGCATGTAAGTTTATGTGGATCACAATATCAGCAGTTGCCAGATCACACATTGTCTTTAATGATAATAATTTCAAAAAGATCAACGGTGTGATCAAATTTCTCATGAACTGATATGATCCCTTTTCCGAAATCACAAAAACATTTACAGTTTTTCATTTACATTTTTGCATTTTACTTTACTGTCAAAAATTACAAAACTCAAAAAGATTTTAGGTGTGTTTTAGCATAAATTTTAGAAAATCCAAAAAGATTTTGCTTTTTCATCTTATTTTTGATAACTGATGGTGGTTGATGTCGATTTTCTAAAACCTGGTACACCAATTGAGTTTTGTGATCTTTATAATGTGAAAATATGATGGTTGGATGCTTAAACGTTGAGAAATAATTGAATCGGGATTCGTTTTTGCAATTTGGAAAATTTTCAAAAATTCCAGTTTACATTCGCCCATTCGTTTGGTCGAATGTGGAATTTTACAGTCTCATTCGTATGTTTTGACGGGCGAAGGAGAGTGTTCTTCATAAATTTTTCATTCGAACCCTTTTGCCTCATTCGAACCCTTTCAATAGGGTCGAAGGAGACAAAAGTTTCTCCTTCGTATGGTCAAAATGGGCGAAGGAGATGGCCTATATAAGTCCCTCTGCACATTCGAACCTTCACTTATTTTTTATCAGATTTTTTATCAGATTGTCACCTTGTTGCTCATTTTATTTACACATTACCATTGTCTTCTACGTGTTGAACTGATCATTTTGCCCTTAATTTCACAGGTAAACAACAAGATTTCAGGGATTAATCGACGTTTGAACTTTGGAACCCTAGTTTTCTAAAACATGCTATAAACTGTTTAATTGTTCAAATTGTTTGTGTGTGTTCATTCTTTGTGTGTTTTAGGGGGAGAATCATCATCAAACAAGGGTTAAATCATATCAGATTGATGGATTTGATCAAAACCCATTCGAACCCTTGTTTTTGATCTGAAAACATACAAATAATGAATAATAATGCTTGTTGTTTGGTTTAAATGATTAATCGGTATGTTTAGTAAATGTTCGGATCAAATGATCATGTTTTGAATGGTTAAAACTCAGTATTGAAATTTTGAAAATCTGTTTCACCTTCGTCTGTTTACGAGTGGGCGAAGGAACAATTTTCGGTCGAATGAACTATAATTTCTGGTCGAATGAAGACAAACGGTCGAATGAAAAACTTTTTGGCTAAAATTTCACATTCGTACCAAATATTCTCATTCGAACCCTGTAAATCACTCATTCGCACCCCCGTTTGGGCGAATGAGGGAGTTATATCAAAATTTTCAATTTTTGAGATTTTACGATTTCTAACGTGTGTTTTTGATTTGTTTTGCAGATTCTAAACATGTCTGAACAGGAGAAAACCACAGAGCAAGCCGGATCTTCTTCCCAACCAGCTAAGACGAAACAGTTGGATTTTGAGAATGCACACAACTGTTGTGCGTATTTGGGAGATGTGAAGAAACATGTTGAATTTACCGAGATCATTGATTACTTCAAGAGATGCCGAGTACTTGACGCGATTGCTACACCTGCCGTCATTTACAGGGATATCATGCAAGAGTTTTGGGAGAACGCCAAGATGGACTTCTGGAAGTGTCAATCTTGTTTGATTAGCAAAGTCCAAGGTCAGAGGATTATAGTTTGTGAAGATGATCTTAGAGAGGCGTTGAATCTTGATGATGAGAAGGATGACCCGAAAGAGTTGGAGTTTATGGATCAAAGGAAGTGTTTCTTGAGGATGAAGTATAATGGTCCGATCACCGATGGTTCTCTACATAAGGGAAAACTGTGCCCTCAGTTTAAATACTTGGCACATGTTTTAATTCACGTGTTTGGATCGGCTGCGGGTGGATTTGATTTAATGAGGAAAAGCATAAGCTCGATGATGGTGGCTTTAATATTGAACAAACCGTTCAATGTTTCTGGGATGCTTATGAATCATCTACTAGAGCCAGTTAATGGAACAAGGACACTAAAGTTTTTGTTATATCCTCGGTTTCTACAAATGGTGTTCGATAATAAGTATAAAGACTTGAAGAAGGATCCAAAACAGATTGTGGTTCAAGAGCATATGACATTGAACACACTTGCCAGGATGAAAGCATACAAAGGCTTATCTGCTAATGAACGTCCTCCAGTTAGGCGTTTATTTGGTCATCTGGCGAATATAAACTATGAGGATCCAGGAAAAGATGAGCCAGGGAAAGGGAAAGTGAGACATGATGATAGCAATTCTGATACTGATGATCCTTTACATCATATTGATCCTGATGCAAAGCGAAAGAGACAGATAGTGAATGTGGGAGCAAAGGGTGGCAAGATGAAAAAGAAGGAAGTGACTATTAAGGTTGTTGAACCTGAGAAGGAGAAACAGAAGTCTGCTCCAAGGAGACAGAAGAGTAAAGCTCAAAAGGGTTTACATTTAGTAGATGAAGTGTCTGTCGATTCTGAAGAGACACAAGAAGATGAGAGATGGAATTCTGAGGCTGAAACTGTTGAGACCACCTTGCCCAAGGCCACTGTGGCTGGTGCGTCTGCTGGTGCTGAAGATGAAGGTGTTAGGAGTCCAATTGAGGACGATTTTGTTTTGAATGTTGATGAGATTGAAACTGGTTCTCCTGTTCAAGCACAGAAAAAGAAGAAACAGGAGAAACCGAGTTTGAAGAGAAAGAAAGAACTTGAAATGTTGATGGCTGGAAAGAATTTACCACCAGCTACTAGTTCAAAGTCACCGGTTGCTGAACAGGCACAGAAGAAACAGAAAACCACAACAACTTCAAGCACACCACAAACAAAAGGCATTCCAATGGATGATGTGAATGAAGCATTGGATAATGTGTTGAAGAAAATGAGAAAAGGCAAGATGCAAGAAGTTGTTGAACAACCTGTTAAGAAAAAGGTTTCTGTTGATAGTGATGTTATGGATGCTGTTAATCAACGACTGACTAAAATGATGAATATCATTAACAAACAGCAGAGTGAGATTGAACAGTTAAAAACGACTGACAAGAAGATGTTAGAGGTTGTAGTCACATCAGCGGATGATAATGCTTTGATGAAGAAAACCATTAAGAGGTTAAAGAGGGAAAACAAAAAGTTGCTAAAGCATGAGCAACGAAATACAAGAAGAATAATGGCTTTGAAGGAGGAGAACAAAGAACTGAAAAAGAATAACAGAAAGATGGATAGTCTGATTCAAGACTTGTACAGTCGAGCTCCTCAACTTCAAGCTGGTGAGGAAGACAAAGAGGTAGATGTACAACAGGTTGATTATGAACCATCAGATGAAGAGGAAGATGATGAATTAGATGAAGATGCTGGAAATGATACTAAGAAGAAGAAGAAAGACGATAATGATGGTGATGATGGTTCGAGTGATGGTTCTGGTGAAAGCGGCTCTGCTTCTGATGATAGTGATGATGATAATGATGACGCTGATCAGTTTTCATATGAAAAGCGTGAAACAGAGAAGGGAGGAGAATCAAGTTCGAAAGCTCCTGGAGAGAATGTAGATGATGATGATATTTTCTGGAACGAAAAACTGAAGTCATTGTCTGAAGAAGATAAAACTAAGTATCGTCAGATGTTAACTGATCGAGTCTGGACGATAGACATGACTAGCAGGTTTCCTGAAATATTTGAATCTGAGAATAAACTCTTCGAATTGGAATATGATGACCCTGATCTTGAAGATGGGGAAGTGTCTGCGGCTATTTCAAAAGAAATTTTGGAAGGTTTAGCAAAGCAAGTGGGTAAGACGTTAGAAGAATTACTTGCTGATAATTTTATTCCTCTGATTCCTGAGAAAGAAGCTGGAAATCACTCAGATGATCGTGATGTTCCTGCATTCGAGGAAGTCGAGATGGAAGATATTACGAGTGATGAATATCCACAATATTTCAGAACAAATCAAGATTGTGGATTTTCATTCTCAGACGAATTGCTAAACCATGCTGAGAAAATAGCCAAAGAGAAGAGTAAGATGTTTGAAGATAAAATCTTTGAAGGGCATGAGAAGCCTCGATTCGAACAAACTGACAGTTTGAAGGAGTTGTTGAGAAAGCTGAAGGAGAAGGAGAATAACCGCCCTAAAGCTGATATTCAGGGAAGCTTCTACAAACTTCATAGCAGTATGTTTAAAGGTCGTGCTTTGGCCTGGAAGTTTGTCAAAGAGCTTAGATGTTTTGCAGTGAAATGGGAGAAGGGTATTCTATACTTTGAGAAGTTTCATCATTTAAAAACTCTTCCTTACTGGGCAATCAGGGATATTTGTCGTCACCGTCTAACGGGAGCGCCAAATAGCCAGATTGAATATTTTGCTGAAAAGATGACCCGTGAAAGTCGAACCGAGTGGAATCTGTTCAGACCTCAGTATCCAAAGAGGATTGAACACAAGAAGGAGATGAATGAGATAACTGGATTGCCCAAGGTCACTTTGAAGTATAAACCACCGCGAGTGCTGAAGAAAATTCCATTGTTGCATATTCCTCAGCATTTCGCTAAAGACTTTATCTGGTGGTACTATGATTGGAAGAGAGCAGAGGCCGTGATTGTGTTAAAGGATGGTGAGAAGGATTATAAGAAAGTGCTTATTTTTGATCCTATGTGGCTAATCAATTGCTCACATGAGGATATCATTATGTTATTCTATAATCCTATCTATTCAGACGCAAAAGATGCTGAACAAGCAGGAAAATACCAACGTGTGGTATTTCTATGCTTTGCGTATGACATCAACGCTGGATGTGACTTTGAGCAGAAGTTGGGAAAGACTGTTGAGAAGGTTGTGCCTGTGAAGAAATCAAAGAAGAAGATAGTTCAGGAACCGGTACTGACTAGAGATCAAAAGATTATTCGACACATCAGATTAATGAACAAGATCATGGATGAACAAAGAAGATTACAATCCAAGCAATAGTCGAGGGGGAGTTTGTAGGTGCATATATGCGACTAATGCTTTGGATTAGATAAACCATATGTTTTGTTTTCTGTCGAAGGTGCGAAGGTGAATTTTGGTAGGTGCGAAGGAGAGATTTAGAAGGTGCGAAGGAAGAAGTTTTGGTCGAATGAAGACTGTTTATTGTGTAGTTTGGTTCGACCATTCACAATGGGCGAACCTGCACATTCGCATGAACAAAATGGGCGAATGTGCAGTCTATAAATAGGCAAACTCAGTTTTTGTAGTTAACTTTGAGTCAGTTATTTCCCGCCACTTTCTGAATTCTCTCTGTAACTTTTATAAACTTGTTTTTGCGTCTAATCCTTGATTGTAATCACTTTTCTACGTGTAATCAAGTTTGTTTATTAATGAAAAGCTTTGAAAATGATGATTTGTGTGTGTTTATCTGATTAGTTATCATTTTGTGCTGGTTTTGGGGATTCCGCACCCAAAACTAAATTGTTTGATTGTCTTTGTAGCTTATCGATCCTTTCACGCGCTTACAACAAAGATTTTGGCGCGCGAACAGGACACCGGGTCCTGTGAGCGGCCGCTCACTTTCTGTGAGCGGCCGCTTACTCTCTGTGAGCGGCCGCTCACTCCTCCTGATATTTTTGGTGACCTTCTAGAAGCCCTACGTCAGCACACGAGCACTTGTTCAGCTTTTGGTAAAGTGAGCGGCCCCTCGGTGGTCCCTGACTCTATAAAACAGAACAGCAGCCTCTGTATAAGGGGTTGGACATTTTCTGGGTGATTCGGGGCGATTTCCAGGGCTAAAGAACTGCTGCTAAGGCGAGGAACGTGCTCGGGAACTCATCCGGATCATCTATCATCATCCAATCCATCACATTAGCATTTTCATGGTTTCATCTTATAATCTATTTCTGTATCAATTTTGATTTTGTATGTTTATTGTGATGTTTATGTTATAGATCGTACGCCTACGGGCAAAAACACTAGTATGTAGTACGTAGAAACAATCGTTTGTATAGTTAATCATGTCTTGTATGAATTCGGCGTTTTTCATGACTTAATCTTGATGATCATAATGCAACCTTGTTTCATTGTTTATGGATTTGTAGTTATGTTTGATTGACTTTGATGATTGTCGAATGTATTAGGCAGATACATGTTGAAAAACCATCCGTTTAATTATCCGGTAGTAGACTAGTTAATTTGTTAATAAGTTTACGCCATGAAACTGTATCAGGGTATCGGTTTGGTTAAAGTCAGTCGAATAATGATTAGAAATGCTTACCGGCACGTAAAAGGGTTTTAAAAGCTTATTGGTGTTGTTACTGATCTTTGACACGGTTAATGATTTTTGCTGGTTATTTTGGTAAAAATAGCGATCTTAGTAGACCTGTGTTCAAAGTTGGTAAAAAGGAATAGGTTGTGAAATGCTCTACTTTATGCTAGTCTAGGTGGTTGTATTGTGTATTCGGTATCGCTTTCCTGGATTAGTGAGGTTAGAAAACTCTTAACAGATGACTAACTTATCTTTAGAAGATTTGCATGAGATCATATCAGCTGCTCGCTAATAAACAACTTAAAGTGGTTAACGTGTGTGTTCGTGTTACTTTCTGTATAGTTGTCATGTTAGGATGCCCGAAAGGGACACTAACTATCGGAAAATGGGAATGTTGATCACACGCCTTTATATCATATGATATGTAGATGACATGCTAGGATTGATATATTATAATCTATATAGTTATATTTTGTATTTGGAGTCTTACATATGTTAGTTAGATATTTTAGAATTAATTTAGTTTAAAAAAATTTTCCACTATCTTTTCCTACTGGTAAATCGGGGACAGAGTTTTAGTACAATTGCTCCGCGCGCGTCTATGGATCGGTATCTGGTTCTTATCTGTACTTACTACATACGTAGTATATGACAGGGTACACTTGCCTTTTGTGTGTGTTTTGATGTTAAGGTCTAAACCATTTTTATAAATATTAAAGCAGAAACGTATGTAAATTCAGCGCTAAATTATGCGTACTCTCAGACACGTCAGGGCGCGAGGGGTCTAGATCATGATGATTGATTGGGGTTTTGATTTGTATCGTATGATTGTAAATTGTGTTTCTTTATTATGTACAAACTGACTTGTTTTATATTTACATTTTGATTTCCTATATGTATTTTTTTTTTCATTTTTAGTACGTTTGGTTTGGTTTGGTTTGTTACTTTACATTTTATTAAACGATAAATATTGAACAAAATCAGAAAAAACCTAATACTTGTCATGTTTAACATTACAACTTTTAGAACCCAAATATAACGAGTAAGTATCCGATATATGTTTGAAAAAACGTTAAAAAATGGTAATATGTATATATGTCGTATAACATTATACAACGTTCAGAACTTTAATAAAACAAATAAAATCAAAATTTTACTTGGAAAACAAATTTAAAAAAAAATAAATAACACATATACGCCGCTATACGTAGGGTAAAGTGTTTAAGATTTCACCCAACACTTCAATCCAAGCTTGATAAAATGACATCACAATTATACGTCACATATAGCACTATACGTGGCATATATAAGTCATCGTCACAAAACTATCATAAACATTTTATAACGCTTTACAACAGAGAGAATATAAGTTGGAAATTTAGAAGGTGAATGGAGGTTTAATTTAATGAAATTATAATTATTGGTAAAACTCCTCAAGTGGTGAATTGACACTTTAGTTTTAAGACTAAATTAAGTGTATAATTGAAACTCTTGAGTAGAGTTCTTAATACCATTTGATGAGGTTTTATTATAGTCTTAATGGTGAAACTCTTGAGTAGAGTTCTTAATACCATTTGATGAGGTTTTATTATAGTCTTAATTAGAGTCTTAAGTCTCTATTTTAAGTGTCTAATAAAGTAAAACCTTTCACCATGTCTAACTTATATATATTAGCAGGCTATGTGCCTTATTTGATAAGAAGAGACAATATATATGAGAAACACACACAACAGATTCATATTCACTCGAATACATTGATCGATTGCTGCAGCAAAATCATTTCAGAAACAGTCTTGTTCCGGTTTCTTTTCAGGCAAGTGGGATAGTCCGCAGTGCACCGCGCCGCACTGTTGAATCGATGTACCCTGGGAACAGACGACGAATCTGTTTAAGGGAATTGTGTCAAACACAAGCCCGGTTCCATTTTCACTTCTATGATTTCGTTTTCTGTTACAGTTCATTGCAGCAAGTACAAGGACTCAAAAACATGTAAACTTCATGTATGAAAGGTGTTGCGGCGATTACTATGTAAGTTTTCTAACACAAGGGAGATCGTGTGAATATTAAGAGGGTATGTAAATAACCAACCTTGTGTAGAAAGTTGTTAGTATTTAATGTTTTTTGTCCTGAGTTAAAAAACCAAGAAACGGAAACTTGTGCATAGTATATGTTGTAAGGTTGACAAGTTGTAGTCGATGAGATTTGGATTGTATGATATGATATAAAGCCTGGTGTTCATGCATATGCATGATGGTCGATGGATAGATGGATGGACGGGATGGATGACTAGATACATGCATGACTTTCTACATCCATAGTCTTTTCTTTGATAATTATATATAATGAAAATCATTATAGAAAATAGGATATGATTTGATTTGTTAAAAAAATGTATTTTATATTTAAGGGTGGTTATATTTAAACCCCTCACCTTCTATTTTAACCCCCTCAAAGTGTCCCGCTTAGGCCTAAGCGAGACGCTTTGGAGCTGAATTCGAGGAGGTCAGTACGAGGGCAGAAAAAGCTGTTTTTTTAAATTTGAAGCGCCTCGCTTAGGCCTAAGTGAGGCGCTTCGAGGGGGTAATTTATTTTGGTAGTTGTTTTGATGTTTTGAGTTGTTGTTTTTTTTTTTTAATTTAATAATTATAAAAAGTTAAAAAAAATTAAAAAACAAAGTAATAACCCTCAACATTGTCAATGACTTAAACTTGACATCATCAACCACGTAAAGTCAATGAATGCGGTATGCGCGTTAAATTTCATTAAATGCGGCAACACAGGCAAGTCCTCGTCTGATAACAACTGAAAAGTAGCCGGTGCAAGTTCTCGATGGATGTAGCTCATATGTTATTATCTCTTCTCTTATTCTCTCTTTCTCAAGTTCTCGATGGATTATTGCTCTCATATCATGGATCAGAGAGATTTAAGCTAATTAAACTCATATCTCAAGCCGGTGCAAGTTATGTTGTAGCATCCTTGATCATCTTCTTGTTCAACACACACCAGCTTTTTCATCACAGTTTCCAACCACTAATACCAGATTGATGATACTCAATTTCGGTTGATATAGAGTATATCAGAGAAAGATTTAGTTGAAAGTGGATACAATGGATCAGAGAGATTTAAGCTAATTAAACTCATATCTCAAGCCGGTGCAAGTTATGTTGTAGCTCATATGTTATTATCTCTTCTCTTATTCTCTCTTTCTCAAGTTCTCGATGGATTATTGCTCTCATATCATGGATCAGGGAGACTTAAGCTAATTAAACTCATATCTCAAGCCGGTGCAAGTTATGTTGTAGCTCATATGTTATTATCTCTTCTCTTATTCTCTCTTTCTCAAGTTCTCAATGGATTATTGCTCTCATATCATGGATCAGAGAGATTTAAGCTAATTAAACTCATATCTCAAGCCGGTGCAAGTTATGTTGTAGCAGTCAAGATTGATAACCGGACAGGTTAGCCAGGTGTTTGTCAAAAAGGTAGAGCACACCACTAGAGCAAAAAGTTGTGTGTATGAATAGTGACCCTCTGGCAAACCTGCGTAAAGGACTAAAGCCACATATCTTGCCATTAATACCAACGATGATTGCCAGAGGGTATGTACAATGGTTTTATTTATATATAAAGAACATTAATCGGTTTTATTTAGCGTAAAAAGTTCATTGTACATATACCTCCTTATCTAAAAACAAATCACATCATTGTAGAGGTTACTAGGTTACTCATTACCGTTGGACGTTGAAGGTAAACATGGACAGTGAGAAGTGAGATTGATAACTTCTCTATGGAAGTTGCTAAAATAGTTAAACAAAAGCTGAAATTGAACAGTTATTTGGAATGTTCCTAATCATTACAGTAGTACTTGGATCCGGTTCGAGTCTAAAGCTTCGTGTGTCATCTTGGTCGAACTCATGTTGCAACATTCGTCTTGTGTGGCAACATACTTGAAATCAATGGGAAGATAAACAATCCTCATCCATAATGTTCTTACCTATGAGTTTAATTAGCTTGAATCTCTCTGATCCATGGTATCCACTTTCAGAATCTGAACATAAGCTATCATATCAGAGAGATATCTGTCAAGTAATTACAAGAAGATGATCAAAGATGCTACAACATAACTTGCACCGGCTTGAGATGTGAGTTTAATTAGCTTGAATCTCTCTGATCCATGGTATCCATTTTCAGATTGTCTTCATCGTTGACCGCTATCTCTCGGATAACAACTGAAAAGTTGTTTCATACATAAAGAGTATAATCGTGATGTGATGGATTTTTATATCTGCAACCTAGTTCCTTTTTACCTGGTTGCAAAGGAACTTCAGGTCAGCCAGACCTTTGTCAAAAGCAAGTGTGAAGATCAAGATCAAGAAGAACAGTACGGTCAACGATGAAGGTGTGTTGTATGTATAAAATAGTGAATAATTGTAGTGTGTTCGGTGCAGTCGACGAACATCATTCAAAATTTCAACTTCCCGTTCAGGTGCTTAAGTCCACCTTGAAGACTGGATACCATGGATCAAAGAGATTAAAGCTAATCAAACTCATATCTCAAGTTGGTCTAACAACTGAATTTGACTTGCTTGCATAGGAATCTTGTACGAAATTATACAGTTATTTGGAATGTTCCTGATCATTACAGTGAGATTATAACTTCTCTATGGAAACAACAAATTCAAAACAGAGGTAGGTTTGCCAGAGGGTCACTATTCATACATAAAAGATCAAGAAGAACAGTACGGTCAACGATGAAGGTGTGTTGTATGTATAAAATTGTGAATAATTGTGAGAGTCGATATGAGAGCAATAATCCATCGAGAACTAGAGAAACAGAGAATAAGAGAAGAGATAATAACATATGAGCTACAACGACGTCGTATTTTGGAAGCTGAAGTTCGGAGAGAACTAAATATTCAACATGAGATGACTTGCTTGCATAGGAATCTTGTACGAAATCATTCTCACATGAATATCCTTTGATGAA
The DNA here is from genome assembly GCA_028751855.1 of Ambrosia trifida. NCBI lineage: Eukaryota > Viridiplantae > Streptophyta > Magnoliopsida > Asterales > Asteraceae > Ambrosia > Ambrosia trifida. Next base: position 124,491,313 of record CM054123.1, on the reverse strand, counting down.
TGTATTAGGGGTTGAAAACTCTGAAGACCAGATATCTGTCAACGATGAAGGCAAACATACTTGAAATCAATGGGAAGATAAACAATCCTCATACACAATGTTCTTACCTATAGCTACCAACCATCCGGTTGTTGATTTTCTTCTCTATACAGAGTGACGATAGGCGTTTTCGATTTCCAAATGAATCAACGACTTAAACTTGACATCATTAACCACGTATAGTCAAAGATTTATTCTCCATATCCATACCTTGTTTCAAGTATCTTGTAAAATTCATTTCGTCTTCAAGACTCCTATGAGTCAACAAAGGTTGACTTTTTTGAGCATTAACAATGACTATATTACATTATTATTATTATTATTATTTATTATATTTGTAATTTAGTTTCTTTGTTTTATTATTATAATTTATTATTATCAAGAATCGGAAATTAGTAAAACGATTTATGAAAGTATCAAGAATCGGAAATTAGTAAAACGATTTAATAAATCATTGCTCAGACGTTAGGGTTTGATAAACACAAAACTTATTATTTATAAAGCAACAAAAATACAAATCGTACCGTGAAATAAAGAGAGTGTGAGATCCGTCACTTTTTATATATAATAATAATAATAATAATAATAATAATAATAATAATAATAAAAATAAAAATCAGATTTTATATAGATACATTTTTATTTTCTTTCTTATCTACAACCCAACATAACCAATCCAAATCCCTTTAAAACACTAGCCCACCTCTCTTTGTTTTCTCGGCCCAATGATCTTAGCCCAACAACCGTCCAGCCCAATCCCCCTTTCCCCTCTATTCTATTAAAAAAAAAAAAAATATGCCCTGCCGGGACTCGAACCCGGGCAGGAGCCAATTAACACACGCGTCTACACCACTAAGCCACAGCTCCTATCTGATTCAAACCCAACCCTATTTATATTTAACCCCTCTAATCGCTGTTCCCTTCTTCTTCCTTCTTGTCTGTTCGAACGCAGGAACAAGGAAACAAAAAAAAAATCAAACGAGCTGCAATCTTGGAAACACTCTTTAATATTCTTTTGACCAAATTAAATACACATCAACCCTTTGCCTAATCAACGCGTCTAACAGCCTAATTCCTTTCCAAAATCAATTATCACGCGTATATATTAAAAACGAGTTGAAATTTTCCAATTATACAAATTGGATGTTGTAGTATAAATTGAATCATTCCCTACCACCTAAACCCACCGAAAATCCTTCTCTTAACCTCAATTTCTGTTGAACAACTTGATATTGAAGCCTTCTTTGATCGGTTGACTTTTTCGTTGACCAAGCCTTCATACCCGAAAACATCATTCTAAGTTCTAAATTTTTAGTGGGGTTTACTCATCGGCCCTTTAGCATCAAAACCCCTATGGTTAATTACATTATAGCATCGTGATTTAAACGATTAGAAAGTTAGGGCTCATATGTTTGAATTTGGGGAAGAACACGATTTTACTTGTATTATTTATTTTAAATACACTGAACCCAAACATAACCACTGGTCTGGACCAAGTGGTTGTGTCTGGTGCATTGTGAACCGGACCACACGGGTTCGAATCCCACCATAAACAACCTATTTTTTTTTTTTTGATCCTTTATATTTATATTTTCCTTATTCTTTTAAAAATCGTTTTAAAATACTAAAACTATTTTATAAATTCTACAAAAATTATCATATGATCTCCAAATGATAAAGTTCATCATCCAATTTTTAGTTTTTCAAAAATAAATTATTTAATATATATTATTAATAATACAAGTTTATTCATTTATATTTATTAAATTCTATAAAAATATCTAAACGATTTTATTAAATAGCACAAAAATTATCCTAAACTTGTATATTCTTAAACATTCTAGAAAATATTTTTATTTCAGAAAAACCGTTTATTTTATATTTTTAATTAATTTTTGATAGTTTTAATCATAAATTAATCATAATAAATTCATTTTTCAATATTTTTGCACCAAAATTTTATATAAATTATTTCTAACTATCTAGAACTGAAATACAATTTTTAATTCAGAAATTCCTTGATTTTAATATTTTTAGATATTAAAGTCATATTTTGACAATTTGAAATAATTAGATTAAATATTCTATTTTCAAGAAAATAATTTTATAAAAATTATTTTCATACTTAAAACCTTAAGTTGTGACTATATTCAACTTAAGTTTTTACAAAGAGACTTTTATTTATTTGTTTATTAAATTTCTCATAATTAATAAACAATTTGTTTAATAAACAAATAAACGTTTATCCCCAATTCGAAGCCCTAGAAATACATCTATCCTAGAGTTATTTCCCTTACACGTTATCAAATTCTTTAGGTTAATCCTTTGGGATAATTTCCAACACATATTTCGTTGTCCAAGTTCAATTTCAAGCTATTACGTAAACAGTGAGTACTTCCTATCCCCTTTTTGCTTTTATTCATTTTTGGGGTGTTACATGTACACTATTACAAATTACAATTACAAGTTTACATTTTCAAAATACAATTCTAGTACTATGTGCAATTGCTTACAACGTGCTTTATGCTTAGACAATACATGTGGAATACATTTGTACTTAGTGAAATCATTAACATGGTACAAGCCGACCTTAACATTGGATAGCGCTATTTGGATTGACAACCCGCCTAGATTGATTCTCCCCCTTTTTCATCGGAGAATCCGTGGCCAGTGTTAAGCTTTTTATCCATTTATTGGATAAGTACACTACAGTTCAAACAGTACATTATACAGTCACAGGGTTGATTTCGCTCATTTGTATGATACATAGTTTACATAATTGCACTGTAGCTTGCACTTGAATTGTATAACTTTTTAACCTACTATATATATCAAATCTAGGAATGCTCACCAACATTTCAAATGTTGACCAAACCTATTTTTGTACATGTTTCAGGTGCGGTTTGATCTAGTGCTTTAGCAAGAGACATTTAGTGCTTTATTTCAATTCAGTTATTTCAATATTTACATTTCATTTAGACAATGTAATTTCCATTTTCATGTAAGACAATTTTGGTTTATTCAATAATATTTACATTTTAGTACCATGTGCTTTTGAACAATCGTCACTACGTGGCACCTCGATGATTCCGCCATCGGTTGGGGTGTTACAGAGAGGCTCATTAGGAGTGTCGTGGAGGAAGATCGTCGGTTTGCTGTAGTCGATTATGGCACAGAGGTTAGCGATAACTTTAAATTTTGAATGATCGTCGGTTTGTACAATGATGTGGTGTCTTCAATGATTCTAAAAAACTTGAAAGTAATTACACCGACTTGAGATATGAGTTTGATTATTATCGTATTTGCAACTTAGTTCCTTTCTCTCGAAAAACAATCCGATTGTTAAAAGTATCAAGACTATGAAATTAGTAAAACAACTGAATTTTACATACTTTGCATGAAAAGTTATTTTTTAATGTTTGTTAATATATTTTTAAATGTTTGATCTGCAATATTTGAAAATTATCATTTCTTGACATGCTTGGTAACACCTTGATCTGTAATATCTGAAAATTATCATTTCTCAAAAAGTAATTAAAAACATTTAAAAATGAATTAAAAACAATTGTTGCGAGTTAGGTTTAGTCGGAGGACCACGTACAATGATTCATCAAAGTAATACAAAGCTGGATGTTTTTACTGGAAAACCAAAACGAGCAATTAACGAAGCGAAACGGAGAGATATAATTTTCTTGGCTTGGAAACAACTTAAAAGAACCAAAAATGAATTAAAATTATTTTTTGGTGATTAACAGATAATTTTAAAGAATTAAAAGAAATTCAAATTTTTTAAAAAAAAGGCCAAAGCACCTCGCTTTGGTCAAAGCGAGGCGCTTTAGTGCCTCGCTTTGACCAAAGCGAGGTGCTTTAGTGGTTTGATTAGACCACAGGCGCCTCGCTTTGACCAAAGCGAGGCGCTTTGGCCTTTTTTTAAAAAAATTTGAATTTCTTTTAATTCTTTAAAATTATCTGTTAATCACCAAAAAATAATTTTAATTCATTTTTTGTTCTTTTAAGTTGTTTCCAAGCCAAGAAAATTATATCTCTTCGTTTCGCTTCGTTAATTGCTCGTTTTGGTTTTCCAGTAAAAACATCCAGCTTTATACAACTTTGATGAATCATTGTACGTGGTCCTCCGACTAAACCTAACTCGCAACAATTGTTTTTAATTCATTTTTAAGTGTTTTTAATTACTTTTCGAGAAATGATAATTTTCAGATATTACAGATCAAGGTGTCACCAAGCATGTCAAGAAATGATAATTTTCAAATAATGCAGATCAAGGTGTTACCAAGCATGTCAAGAAATGATAATTTTCAAATATTGCAAGTCCAAACATTTAAAAATAACTTTTCATGCAAGCAAGTAAAATTCAGTTGTTTTACTAATTTCATAGTCTTGATACTTTTAACAATCGGATCGGCGCTAAACAATAGAAAGTAATTACAAATATTGCTAGAGGGTCACTATTCATATATAAAGAACATTAATCGGTTTCATCTTTGTTTTCTTGAGTTCAACTTTCCATGATCTACCTTTATCATCTCAGAGAGATATCTGTCAACGATGGAAGGGAACCCGAAACAATCGAAAGTAATTACAAAGAAGATGATCAAAGATGCTACAACATAACTTGCACCGACTTGAGATATGAGTTTAATTAGCTTGAATCTCTCTGATCCATGGTATCCACTTTCAGGTTGTCTTCATCGTTGACCGCTATCTCTCGGATAACAACTGAAAAGTTGTCTCATTAATTCCAATTCCAATTCCACCGGTGCAATTAGAATCTGAAGAGAAGCTATCATCTCAGAGAGATATCTGTCAACGATGGAAGGGAACCCGAAACAATAGAAAGTAATTACAAAGAAGATGATCAAAGATGCTACAACATAACTTGCACCGGCTTGAGATATGAGTTTAATTAGCTTGAATCTCTCTGATCCATGGTATCCACTTTCAGGTTGTCTTCATCGTTGACCGCTATCTCTCGGATAACAACTGAAAAGTTGTCTCATTAATTCCAATTCCAATTCCACCGGTGCAATCAGAATCTGAAGAGAAGCTATCATCTCAGAGAGATATCTGTCAACGATGGAAGGGAACCCGAAACAATAGAAAGTAATTACAAGAAGATGATCAAAGATGCTACAACATAACTTGCACCGGCTTGAGATATGAGTTTAATTAGCTTGAATCTCTCTGATCCATGGTATCCACTTTCAGGTTGTCTTCATCGTTGACCGATATCTCTCGGATAACAACTGAAAAGTTGTCTCATTAATTCCAAAACCTAAAGAGAAGATATCATCTCAGAGAGATATCTGTCAACGATGGAAGGGAACCCGAAACCATAGAAGTCTTGAAGACTAAAATGTCTTTTTCAAAAAGGTAGACTACTAGAGCAAAAAGTTGTGTGTAAGTTTTATTTTGCGTAAAGACATCATTGTACATATACCTCCTTATCTAAAAAGAAACCACATCATTGTACATATCGGTGGAAATGGGAGCTGGCCATGCCCGTAGTGTTTGAAGCCTAGTTCTTTTGGCCACAGGTACAGAAAGGTTATAAATGATTTGGTGGATCTATCATGAGTTAAACAAAAGCTGAAATTGAACAGTTATTTGAAATGTTTCTGATCATTACAGTTATGCCTTTTTTGGTGAAATGAACTTGAAGAAATGTTTTGGTGGATCTATCATGAGTTAAACAAAAGCTGAAATTGGACGGTTATTTGGAATGTTTCTGATCATTACTTTTCATGCAAGCAAGTAAAATTCAGTTGTTGGACAGTGAGATTGATAACTGGACAGGTTAGCCAAACCATACGAGGGTGGCAGGAAAAAGCTGACATTTTGATCCAAAGGAACTTCAGGTTAGCCAGACGTTTGTCAAAAGAACATTTTTTATAATAATTATATTAAAAACAAAAAACAAAAAACTAACTCAAAAGACCAAAAAAAAAAAAAAATTGATCCGAAGCGCCTCGCTTAGGCCTAAGCGAGGCGCTTCGAATTAAAAATCAGCTTTTTCTGCCCCCTCGTACTGACCTTCTCGGAATGAGTTCAAAGCGCCTCGCTTAGGCCTAAGCGAAGCGCTTTGAGGGGGTGAAAATAAAAGGTGGGGGGTGCCAATAGACGGAGCCATATTTAATTATTCAAAAACTATTTAACAAATTTTTTTAGCGACCCTTTTTTATTTTTATTAAAAACAAAGCTTGCTAGCAAGCAACTAGCACCAACAAAACAAAGACAATCAAAAGTAAGGAACCAAAAGCAAACATCAAACGTCAAATACAACCCACTTAGATCAAGCGACATAGGCAGATATGGCTTTGCTATTGATCCAAAGGTAGCTCAACCTTTATCGGAACATCCGAATGGATTCAATTGTTTGTGGCCCTCCAAATACTCGAGAAGGCAGTCAAGATAATAGTTTGAATAATCCTTCTCTTGAGGTCTGAACCCGGTGTGTATTTCAAATAAGGCAATAGTAAAGAACAACGTAGGGGGGATCTTGCACCAAGAGCTAATGATTCAAATGGCATATTAAGGGCACCACATAACAAGAGACAAAGATGTGATCTATTGTATTGTGGCGCCTTTACTTGGCTACATGCGGTGCAAGAAATAAGTCATTATCATTGTGATATTTCACTAGATCCACCATGTGATTTCAAAGGGATTGTTTTCGCAAATATCACTAGTCATTGAGTTCAAATTTAAGAAGGCGCATCAGGTGCATTTTTTTAACTTGTTACACCTTATAAAAGTACCATAAATTAAGAAAAAAATGATGTATTTAACGTTTTAAGTCAAAACTAAACAGTGTTTATAGTAATAATAACTTACGAAGTAAACCAAAACACAATGGTGGTATCAACCCATTCATTGTAAAACATTGCTAAAATCGCTTCAATCTCAATATAGGTAACATTCTGGGTACGAAACAAAGTTTCATAGGTTTAAAACAGCAATGTGGTAACATACTAACCATAACTCGTGCCCTCTTTCTTTGGGAAATTTATGTGATTGAATCCCGTATTCAGGAAGGTGAGTTCTGGCTTTCAATTCAAGCCAAGAATCAAATTTAGTTTAGACTTTACCAACAGGTAGATTGTTGACATTAAGCTCGATATACATTTCATCCACTTTTAATTTCTTTTTGCATTTAGCAACACCACATATTTTTTTAGGATTTTCGTCGACATAAGTGAAGTTCACTATTAAAAAAACATAATCAGTCTATAGACAATTAAAACATGATATAATATTTTAACTAAACCTGTGTATTAAACCAAAGATCTATATATTAACCTAAAAAACAATTTTAAACATGGTATGATATTTTAACTAAACATGTGTATTCAACAGACCTAGTGTGGTGTCGTCAACCTACCCTGGAATTCAGAGGAACAAGGCGCTCGCCAACCTGGTGTGGTGGTGGAGTGTCGTCGTGGGCGGTGGAAAACAGGGGTTTGGAAGTCGGTGGTGGAGTGTTAGCATGTGATTTAGTCTTTTGCTTTGTTCCTGTTTTTTAGTAAGAGTTTGTTAGCATGTGATTTAGTCTTTGTTACCGTTTGTGTGTATGCCTATATAAGGCTTTGTTTATCGTTAATAAGAATCATCCTTTCAAAGCAATTTTCTTTTGATTTCTATCTTGGTTGCTCTATCATTTGGTATCAGAGCATACCAGGTTCAAATCATACTCTTTTCTTTCTCGCACTACTTTTCTTCTCTTACTTACAAATGGCTAATAATAATAATAATAACAATCCAACGTCCGGTGTGATCAATGCTCCCCTCCCTATGTTCAAAGGTGATGGCTATGAATTCTGGAAGATCCGAATGAGGACTATCCTCATGTCTCAGGATATCTGGGATCTTGTTAAGAACGGATTCAATAAGGCTGATGGTGATAGAACCAGGTTCGGGGATCACAAAAGAAAAGATGCAAGAGCACTATCTCTCATTCAGTCTGGTGTTCATGATGAGTTGTTATCACGTATTGCAGGAGCCATAACATCAAAACAAGCATGGACACTCCTGAAAAATGAATATGAAGGTTACTCTAAAGTCCAGATGGTGAAGCTACAAGGCTTGCATAGAGACTTTGAAACTATACACATGAAGGAAGGAGAACAGGTTGGATATTTCTTGTCGAAGGTTATAAAGATTGTCAATCAACAAAGAGCCTATGGATAAAGTGTTACTGATTAGAAAGTTGTGGAGAAGGTCTTGAGGAGTCTGCCTGTGAAATGAGATCATACTGTAGCAGCCATTAAGGAATCAAAGGATCTCACTGTGCTTACATTTGATCAATTTATAGGATCATTGCAATCCCATGAGGCTAGAGTCAACAGAGGTGGAAAATCTGTGGCTGAAGAAAAAGTATTACAAGTCAAAGAAGATGAAACTGGACTCTTCACGAGAGGAAGAGGACGTGGCCCATCCAGGAGTAGAGGACGTGGTAGAGGAAGAGGTTTTGGTAGAGATAAGGCAAATGTTCAATGTTATAATTGTAATAAGTTTGGTCATTTTAGCAGGGATTGTTGGAATGAGGCACAAGCATCTCCTGCAATAGGAGACAATCACGAAGAAGAAGAGGGATAGTTGTTTATGGCTGTCCAAGTTGATAATGATGATGATGTGAATCAGGTTCTGATGGCTTCTAAGACAGAAGGAAGGTCATCCAACATCTAGTTTCTTGATAGTGGATGCTCAAACCATATGACTGATCAACTATCCTTATTCAAGAAACTAGATAGGACCTCTACTATGGCAGTTAGAATAGGAAATGGCAATACAATAAAGATTGAAGGAAAAGGACCTATCAAACTAGAGGTTGCAGGAGGAAAATTCAAGACACTAGAGAATGTGCAGTATGCCCCAGATCTTAGTTACAACCTGCTGAGTGTTGGACAGTTAATGAAGACTGGTCACAAACTTGTATTTGATGAAGGTGCTTGCATAGTGACCAAGAAGGAAACAGGTGAGATCATATGTATGATTCCTGTGGCAGGTAACAATACTTTTCCTCTTGATGTAACTGATGCTAATAATATAGCCTTTGCCACAATTATTGATGAATCATACACGTGGCACTTAAGATTTGGTCATCTAAATAAAAGGAGCTTGCACAGTTTAAGCACCAAACAATTGGTGTATGGTTTGCCTAAGATCAGAAACTGGAATGTTTGTGAAGGGTGTGTTAATGAGAAACTTGCAAGAACTCCTTTCATGTTTCAAGGAAGTAGAGCAGTTGAGGCATGGGACCTCATTCATGCTGATGTTTGTGGTCCAATGTCCACAAAGTCTCTAGGGGGTAGTAGGTATTTTTTGCTGTTTATTGATGATGTGAGCAGGATGACATGGGTTTACTTCTTGCAAGAAAAGAGTGAGGTCTATGCAAAGTTCAAAGTGTTCAAAGCCAAGGTAGAAACAGAAACAGGAAAGAAGATTAAAGCTTTAAGAACAGATAGAGGGGGAGACTTTTGCTCAAAAGAGTTTATGGCATTTTGTGAGCAAGAAGGTATAAGGAGGGATCTTGCACCTCCTTATACACATGAGCATAATGGAGTTTCAGAGAGGAAAAACAGAAGAATAGTTGAAATGGCTCTCAGTATGCTTCATGAGAAGAATCTAAGTAATGTTTTTTGGGGTGAAGCAGTTGCTACTGCTGTTTATCTCAGAAATCTGTCCCCTACAAATGCTCTAGATAAGGCAACACCATTTCAGATATGGCATAATCATATTCCCTCAGTTCACCATTTAAAGGTTTTTGGTTGTGTTGCATACAGCCTGATTCCTAAGCATCAAAGAAAGAAGATGGAACAGAAGGTATGCAAATGTATTTTCATTGGATACTCTCCAGCAGAATTTGTAAATATGTGGGAAGGTGAAAGAGAAGAATCAGTAGTAGCAGTACTGAGGCTGCAACTCAAGATAACTCACAAGCAAATGAAGGCAATTCAAATGGCAGTAGTAGTAGTAGCAACAACACTAAAACAAGGTCTCTAAATCAGCTGTGTCAAGATATTGTTCCCTTAAGTGAAGATCAGATATAAGAATTGTATGAATGTCGATTGGCTATTTCCTCTATGGAGCCTAGAAGTTATGAAGAAGCTGCACATAGTTCACACTGGAGAGCAGCTATGGAACAAGAACTGCAGGCTTTAAAAGATCACAAGACTTGGTCCTTAGTTAACTTACCACAAGATCAAAAAGTTATTGGACTCAAGTGGGTATTCAAGGTTAAGCTGGATGCTATGGGAGAAATCAAGAAGTACAAGGCTCGAATTGTTGCAAAGGGGTATAAACAATAGTATAGCATCAACTATGAGGAGACATTTGCTCCTGCTGCTAGGTTTGAGACCATACGAGTGGTACTATCCTTAGCAGCTCAACAAGGTTGTAGTGTTTTTCTTCTTGTTGTCAAGTCAGCATTCCTAAATGGACCACTCCAAGAGGAGGTTTATGTCTCTCAACCTCCTGGTTATGAAGTCAAGGGAAAGGAGGATAAGGTGTACATGCTTCATAAGGCTCTCTATGGCCTTAAACAATCACCAAGAGCCTGGTATAAGTGTATCAATTCTTATTTATGTGGCAATTCTTATCTAAGATTGACTAGTGAACCAACTGTGTATGTTAAGAGGTCATTGGATGGAGAGGTAATCATCATATGCATTTATGTTGATGATATTATTTATACAAGTTCCTCTCAATTTTTATTAGATGAGTTCAAGTCAAAGATGGTTAATGAGTTTGATATGACTGATCTTGGAATTGTCTTACTTTCTTGGATTGGAAATACATTAAAGTAAAGAAGGTGTTTTTGTCTCTCAAAAGAAGTATGCTATTGAGTTACATAAGAAGTTTGGTATGTGGGGATGTAAAGGAGCTGTAACACCAATGAATAAAGGGGAAAAGCTGCAAGGAAATGATACTAAAGAAACTGATGGGGCAATCACCAACTGCTAAACACTATGGAGTAGCAAAGAGAATTCTGAGGTATGTTGCTGCTACTCTTGGATATGGAATCTTGTATGAGAAGGGAGTGAATGTGAAGTTAGTTGGATACTCAGATAGTGATTGGGTTGCATCATCAGATGATAGAAAGAGCATTTCAGCCTATGTATTTTTAGTTGGAAGCAGCGCAGTGTCATGGTGTTCAAAGAAACAAGTAGTGGCCCTTTCTTCCACTGAAGCTGAATACATTTCAGCTAATAGGGCAACTTGTCAAGCAGTTTGAATGAGGCAGTTACTTAGTGAACTTGGGTATGGACAAGAAAATCCTACTGAAATCTATTGTGATAATGTGTCTACTATTTTCTTGTCAAAGAATGCAGCTCTACACAGCAGAAGTAAACATATAGATATAAAGTTTCACTACATCAAGAGCCTGGTTGATTCAAAGCAGACTGAGTTAAAGTCTTGCAAGACACAAGAGCAAGTTGCAGATTTGCATACAAAACCTCTAGGTCCAGATCAGTTCAGCTACTTAAGAGAGGCTCTGGGATTTAGAGATATTGAATTAAAGGGGGTAATGGAAATAATTCAATCTAACCGTTGGTGCACGTGTGCTTGGAGTGCATGGATGATTCAAACGTTCATAAGTTGTTTTAGTTGTTTCAGCATTTTATTCCTAGTTTTTTGCTTTGTTCCTGTTTTTCAGTAAGAGTTTGTTAGCATGCGATTTAGAGGGTGTTTGGGATTGCGTTTTGAATTTGATTTTTAGATTATTGCGTTTTGAAAATGCAGATAATCAGTTTTTAGTGTTTGGATTGCGTTTTGAAAACGCAGATTATCAGTTTTTTAGGCTACCAAAACGCAATAATCTATAAGTAGCTTCATCCATGCTTTTCCAAAACGCATAATCTGTTTTGAATAATCAATCCCAAACACCCCTTTAGTCTTTGTGACCGTTGTGTGTATGCCTGTATAAGGCTTTGTTTATCGTTAATAAAAATCCTCCTTTCAAAGCAATTCTCTTTTGATTTCTATCTTGGTTGCTTTATCATGGTCAACAATCAAAGCACGAATGCCCCGACTGTTCGACTATATCATCTCTACATCAATGGCATGCATGACCGTATGGATTTTGATGAATTTGTGTACGTATCCTTTCCTTCACATATATCTAAAGAGTAAAGATACATCATTATGAGTTATGACCCTTTTATCAGCCTTATAAAACAACCATTATAAATTAATATTCTTAAGTGATCTTTCACATATACATCTCATCACTTTGCAAGATAAAGGAAGAGGTTAATTAAGACGTCGAACATAAAAGGAGTTATGTGATTCTCTTGTAAATATTTGTTGGATATGGTATATCTATTAAATAGCTTCGCCAACGTTATTAGATGTGCTATTATCTAATAAATCAATTATTAGGGATGACGGTGTGCTCACCAGGAAAGAAACCACCATCCGCAGCCACATCAACCACCCAAACCACCACCGCTGAAACTAGGGGTTGGTACCGATCAGATACCTACACTCACAACTCTCCCTCCCTCCCTCCCTCCTGAATTTGTTACTACCACCTGCACACCATACTCAACCGCACTACCAACACTACCGGCAATGGTGTTTCCGATCAGGTAGCGGGTACCCAGCCGGTACCCGATAGTGCACCGTCCTCCCTTAGATATGGTATGCCTAATAAATCGGTTAGTCAACGTTATTATCGATGTACGATCCAAAATGTTACACTTTTGACCAGGGGCGACCCTGAGCATGGGCCGGGTGGTGACCGGCCCAGGGTTCGACCCTTAAATGGGCCCGAACTTTTTTTGAAAATACACACACACACACACACATATATATATATATATATATATATTAAATTCTATATTTAAGATATATATTTGTTTTTTATACATCAAAAGTCTTGTTAGTGGAGTTGGAAAAACTATGTTAATTTATTGTACAGGTCTCAAGTTTAATCATTGGTTCTAGCATCATATTTATTTTTTTTAATTCATTCTTCTTCACAAAATTTTGGGCCCAATTTTTTTTTCCCCAAAGCCTAATTTTTTTAGTGTTCTCGGAGACGGTCCTGCTTTTGAAAAAAAAAAAAAAAAAGTTATAATATTTAGTCGTTAAATATTAGTTCACTAAATGTGGTTTTATTTAATTGAGAGAATTGAATATTTAGAGAAATATGAAATAATCATTTGTGAAATGATTAAGGTAATTGTTTAGTAAAACACTTAAAATATAATTATTATTGTTATTTAATTGTTAAACAATAATAAAACATTTTAAACTATCTGTTGTGGCTAGAGGTGAGCAATGGCTCTATCCTTTTATATTTAGCCACGTAGGCGGTGACATGGCAGAGTGATAAAGGTGCTGCTCACTCGTCTAATGTTGTTGTGACTAGAAGTGAGCAGCAGCTTTATCCAGTTCTTTTTATTATTATTTTTTAAATTTTTTTATTTTAAATTTATATAATATTTAAATTTGTAACACAAAATAAATAATAAGCATAAAAATTCATTAATTAAAAAAATTAAAAAGACATAATTAATAAAAAAAACTTAAAAAACAAATAAACTACTCGTCGTTGATGTTGAGCTCTTCTTCGAATTCCTTCAAGATACGCGTTTGTTCTAGTTCAAGTATCTTCCGACGATACGCATTGGTATGTTGCTAAAGTCTTTCGCCAAAAAGTCCATGTTCCTCATTCTAACTTTATCGACTTTAGCTTTCGCCGTCATCTCCATTGTCGTCCTTATTTTGCTAATTTCACCCGAAAACTCCATATCGGATTCGTTAGCAGTTTGTTTGGCTTTCACCTAGGGGAGACGGGGGAAGACCCTCATCATTGTTTTAGGTCAATCTCCACGTGAGCATCCGAGCTCATAGAGGAGATGTACCCACCCGATGAAGACATTTTGGCTCGCTTTGATGATGAGCTGCCTTCGCTCATGTCTTCAATAGAAATTAGCTCCACCCATTTGGAGCAATTATGTAGGATTTTCCACAAACAGTCTTCATCCCACGTCTTGTTGGTCTTGTACTTGCGTAAGACCTCTTCTTTCCACTCATCACAAGTAAATTGATACACGTCAAGATCGCTTGACCCGCTCGTTCGCACTCGAGCAGCGTTCCTGTCATGAAGGTTAGTAAACAACCCCACATATTTCCTAATCTCAGCCCACCGGGCGGAAATCATATCCGCCGAACGCATTTGACTCCCTACTTGCTCATAAAAGAGGTCTCGGATTCGTCGCCAAAAGACCTTAGCCCTTTGATAATCGGCTACATAAGAAAATAAATATTTTTAAAAAAGTATATAGTTAAAAAATCAAGTATGTATATAATTAAAAAAAAGTATATAGTTAAAAAAAATACATACCCGCTTTTCGATCTTCCGATACTTCAACCCAAGCCCGACAAACGGCCATTTTCTCCTCTTTGGTCCAAGGCGTCACTTGACGCCTTGGTCGAATATCTTGCTCGGGCGATTCACCGCCCCTACCACCACTTCAGCCGGCCGGTCTTGTGACGACCAGGAAAATTTTTCTTTTTATCGCTTCGTTCTCTTTGACTTCGGGAAATTTTCGGGACGAAAATTCTTTCAACAGGGGGATGATGTGACACCCGGCATGTTTAGGTCAACATTTTATAAACACATAAGTCTACCTTAGCGAAAAACGTTTATTAAACATACTTGACGGGGTCAGTCGAGTCGGAACACAGTCCGTATTGTCCAGGGTTCAATGATTCGGAGGATCATTGGGTTAATTACACACACACGTTACGAGTCCCGTTGTTGGTGAATTACATAAACTAATTAAGTGTATGTGTAGACTAGTTTTCGTATGGTGGATTATATGCTTAGATGTGTCTAAATGATGTGTAGATAATCATCCGTGCTTAAATATGTTAAACATAGACTAAGGTTGCATGCTCGTATGTTAAGGTGCGTTAAAATGCGTTAAACACGACAAACTGGAAAACTAGGAAAAACCTAAGTCCTGGTTCGACCACATCGAGTGGGCGAACCTGGAAATTAATCTTGGTTCGACCTTTAGCAAAGGGGCGAACCTGGAATGTGTAAATGAAAAGGTTTCATTCGACCAGAACATGCACATTCGACCCTGTGAAAGGGGCGAATGTGGGTACATTCGCCCATGTAAAAGGGGCGAATGTGGACATAGTATAAATACCACACTTTGTCATTTTTCACCATTTCACAAACCCTAAACGCCTCTAAACACTCTCTAGCAACTTTAAACATTGGGGAATGAGTTTTGCTCTTGTTTTCCTATAATCTAACCTACAAACATCTTCTACACAAAGATCTAAGGTTTGTTTTTTATTCTAAATCATTTTTAAAGCATTTCAATTTGTTTTCATTAAACCCCAAGAGTCCAGATCTGATTCAAACATGTTTTCATGGATTAAAACCTTCCTAATATCTTTCTAAACAAAACCTATTCATAAACAATGAGTTTTCATACAAATTAACATGTGTTAATGGTGTTTTATGTGGTGTTATGTATTGTTTGACGATTGATTGCTGTATAGATGTTATAACAATGATCTAGGACTGTTATTGATGATGATTTATGATTGAGATAGGTTACAATTGATTATTGATGATGTTTTGTTCATTTTGGGGATTTTGGGTTAGATCTAGGGCTTGTTCATGATGATAGTGATAAGGATATGATTGGGGGTTTCTTGTTCATGATAATCTGAGTATATTAAGTTGATTATTGATTGATTTCAGAAAGTTTCCTAATTGGGTAAAGATTGCATGCGTTTGATGTGACATCTCTATAATTTGCTATTTCGGGTAACTTGTAAAACGAACGGATTTTGGGATAAAATTGGTAGGGTTTTGTAGGAATATGTTAATGATAGTTGACTGATGTGATTGGTGATGTTTCGCGATGTTTTCGGACCGTTTAGATGTGTTTTGGTGCGTTTTATGAAATGCTGATGCAAACGGGCGAACGTGGAATAAAAGTGGTTCAAATGGGCGAACGTGGAACAAAACGTGGCTCAAACGGGCGAACGTGGAACAAAACATGGCTCAAACGGGCGAACGTGGAAATGGGAAAAACCACATTCGACCATCTGATGTCCAGAATGAGATTTTTGATGCAAACTAAGTATTTTATGCTTGAAACTTATGTGTTAACTTTATATGCATGACTAATTGATGTAATGGGTCACCAACGGGATGTCGGGTCGGTCTGGGATGTCCGGTCAACGTTTAAACACACTTTTTAACACATAGAGTCAAGATCTGGACAATCGGGGACTAGTTAGCCTTCGGGTTAGTAGTCATCACACTTATGTAAACTCATTAATAGGTTGTTATTAGTCGGGAGTATCATACAAGGGTTGGATCTCTAGTTATCAAGAAGATGCACTCTAAGGTGAGTTTCACGGCCCCACTCCTTACTGGTTTTACATTTTCGAGGGAGAAAACATGCTGTGTTCTTTAAACGGGTGTCAACTATGTTTTCATAAAAGGCGTGTCAACTATGTTTTCATAAAAGGCGTGTCAACTATGTTTTTGAAGTATTCATGTATTCACTACGTTTTGGGAGTATTCATTACGTCTGGGAGTATTCATTTGGGTTCAAGGTTTTCATTTATGTTCAATATTATATGGCCTATGTGGTGGCAGTTCGTTAGCCGCGATGCGGTGGTTCGTTAGCCTCTAGTGGTAGTTCGTTAACTATGAAATAGTAGTTCGTTGACCATGGGATGGTAGTTCGTTAACTGCGGTGGGCGATGGTTCGTTTGGGAGGTTCATTATGGAGTTCAAACGTTTAACGAGCGTCTTCATTGGTCGATAGTATCATGATAGTCTTTCAAAAGTTCGTGAAACGTTTTACTTAAAAACCTGTGAACTCACCAGCTTTATTTGCTGACGTCTTTTAGCATGTTTGTCTCAGGTCGTTAAGGTGGCAGCTATCAATAGGCGCACGGATTCTCACGGCGTCTAGGACTCATTTGCATTTCATTTTGAGTATTTCAGACTTGAGTTTTACTTTTGAGTTGTAATAATATGTTTTGCTTCCGCTGTGTTGGAACGGTTTTGAAACTTAATGGTAGTTTACGTTGTTTTCATATCATATAGATGTCGTTTATTGTGACCGTTGACTTGGATCCTGATGTGTCACGCGCCTCGCGGTAAAACCCCGCATGTGGAAATTTGAGGGTGTGACAGGCCTTCCTCGGCCACCACCTCTACCACCTCGCCTTTGAGTTGTTGGTGGTTGTGTATCCGAGATTACTAAATCCGGTGAAAGTGGTGGCATTTGGCTAAGGTTAACTTCGATTTCGTTCTTTGGACCAACATCATACTCTTCTTCATCAAGGAATTCCATAGCGGGTTGGTAGCATCCTTGCCATTGTGAAGAATCCATTTTTTGTTTGCTTGATTTTCAAAGTGTAGTTTGAAAAATGTATCTTGTATTTGATTGTTTTGTGAATAAAAATGGTATTTTTTTTTTGTATTTAAATAGGCCAACTAGCCGTTGGCTAACGGCTAGTGGCTACCAACGGCTACTTTTGTCTCGCTAACACACGCGAGTGCACTAACGGCTACTCGCTTGCGCCTTGCCTCGCTGAAGGGTGTTATGGTTCGAGTGATCCACGTGTGGAACGTTTTGTGACTCGCGAGCCACAACGGATAGTCTTATTATAGTTTTCAGATAAATATATATAACACTAGCTGATTACCCCGGGAGGGTCCCGGGGTTGAAAAATCTAATTTTACGTGATAACCTATTGCAAATGGCTTAAGTTAACTAAGCACAAAATCTCTCTATCATTGCATTTTCATAGTATTCTAATAAGTAATAACTCATATTCTCTAATCTAAAACCTAATCAGTAATCATCTAAATAATCACTTATGCAAGGTACAACTATTCAAAAACTCATTACATCTCTCTAATTTCTCACATTCTAATGGCTCTTATAATTCCTAACCTAATCAACTAAACAAACACTTAAGTTTGAAGTTGTAACCGTTGCATCTCATTATGCCACGTGGCATAATCAAGAGATGGTTGATGCCACCATTGAACGCCACGTCAGCAACTATCAATTCTTCCCGGGAGCGTCCCGGAGTTGAAAAATATAACCATTCTAATAATAGTAATACTAATAGTAATAATTATTACTCTTGTAATTAAATAAATAAATAAAATAACCTTGCTATAAGGTGACACCATGTGTTGCAGTGTTGCGCGATTCTTTCTCTTAACTTCTCTTGATGAAGTATACCTAGTAAAATTCCAATGATAACATAGCGATTGGGCTGATTTTCAACATCGTAGATAAGAACCTGGTTTAAAAGAAAAAATATGATTAATGAATAGCATGAACACTTTGTGTGTTTGTTTTCCTGTATAAACGAAACCCCACAAAAATAGTCGATTTTTATAGTTTTCTCACGTAACAGTATAAAACTTGTTGAAAATAAAGCTATATTAACAACAAAGCATTTTTTTTTTTGTAACATTAGTCTTTCTATTTCGATATGTAACTAGACTATGGTTTCCATATCATTTCAAAGAACTAAATAAAAATTATTTAAATCCTAAAGAGTTTTTGAAGTCACCTATAAACAACTTTAATACATAAACACCCTTTGTTAACAAACGTTAAATACTTGAATACAATCAACATAAATTATTTCTCTATTAAGTTATACATTCCATATAATTAAGGAAAAAGTCTAGTGGCGGATCCAGGGGTTCCTGGGCCAGGATCCCCATTGGTTTGAAAAAAAAAAAATCGAAAATGTTAGTAGAAAAAGTTGAAAAATTCGTGAAAATCAATGAAAGGAACCCCATGCAAATCATTTCTGAATTCGCCACTAAAAGAGTCCATCATTTTCTGATACCGTCCAAGCTCCATCATTCTTTATTTCTGTATGTTATATTTATTAATTGAATACATATGTAGTTGAATCAACCTTTTTAACAGCGAAATTTCTATAAAAAATAATATTAAAAACGGATCAACTAGCAACTGGAACCTTGTTAAAACAATACTTATGAAGCTCTATTGAACAATTGTGTTTGGAAATACTTACGAAGCTCCATCGAACACTAAACGATTGAGAAGACATGTTTTCTTGATAGGCAGGTAATACAACTTTCGTCATTGCAGTGACATTATGAGGATAGAGGCCAATAGTTGCCCTTTATCTGGGCCAGCTAGAATAAAGCATCGACTACATCCTTTGTTATTGATAGGTAAAATGTGAGTGTTTCCTCGTCAATACAAAGATTAATTAAGATTTTTTTTTTCTTAAATCCACATTTTCTTCAAAAGTTTTAATGCGCGACACACCATATGCATAACAATCATACAGCATTCATAGAAAGTTGCAAATATAAAGAAGCTAAACTATCATTTCATCGCTTTAATCCCACGAATGCTTGAATATCTCTCTTTCGGGTAAGGGAGAGTAGAGCATATAAACATGAAGAAAGTAAAATAAAAATAGGGTGGTGATATTTTTTAAGTTCACGTGGACAAAAACGAAAACTACATTTACTAGGCATCTAGGCCGGGTATTTGAAGTCCATGTAAATTTATTTAACATTCAGTACCCAACCGATCATTGATATGTCATTTCATACATCACATTCATTTTACAACATTAATACAAAAAAAAAAAAAAAAATCATAGTCTAATGAAGATGATACTAAGGGGTTGAAAACTAGTCTAGCTGAGCCCGAGCTCGACTGAGCTTGAGCTCAAATTCGTTTAACTTATGAGAGATGGTTCTCAGTTTGGTTCGAGCTTTGTTTAAAATTTCGATTTGTTTATTATATATTTATTTGAATTGTTTTGAAGCGTTGAAGTGGGTTGTGAAAACAATGATGGTAAAGGAATAAATGATATCGTTCAAATGGGCAGCCGAGTATCCCGAGTGGCATCTACCATGTCGCCTCATGAAAACCACCCTAAATTCGACCAGAAGAACCAAGTGGCGACCTGCGTGACATATTATCAAACATTTCGCTCCCATCCATGTTCATCTTTTAATTCAGCTTCGTAAGCCTTTAGAAAGGCAGAAGGTTTTATAATCAAGACGGGCATGAAATTGAATTAACTCTATATCTTTTCACTAAATATTATTCTTTTTCTTTAGATTTTTGTTAGACCAATGATTAACTGTTGAAACCACATCACTTTTTCATTTAACACGAATACCTTGGGTGAAAAAATAATTTTCATCTTAGACTTCGTTTTTAAACATTAAATAAATAATAAATGATAAACGATAAACTTTAAACATTGATTCATTTTGGTCATTTATATAATACTAATCTGCAACTTTATTGTGCAAATAGTTTGTACATCTAGCATTAGTGAGTTACACCTGCCTTTCTTTTTAGTTTTTTACTTTGAACTCAGATCGTTATAGATCCGCGCCTATGCGTCTCAGCAAAAATTCAGTCAATAACGCCCCCTCCATTCCTGTGCGCCAATGACGCTTCGTGAACCCAATAACTACGGCCCAACGGACATGAAATGTGGGCCTCTCTAGATGTGACCGTTGTGAAATGGACATATTTAAAAATCAATTAAAAAAAACTTATATAAACACACACATATTTCATTCTTTTTCATGCCACACTCTCAAATACCCATTTCAAAATTTCTATAATTTTTAAGAAAATGTCATCGCACTCCAACTCTTCATTTGACTCTTCAATCAAATCTGGCAAGCTTGATGAGTTGCTTTTAACCGCAGCACAACCGGCAATTCAACTTTTAAGAGACAAAAGCGGAATCATCAACAACACGTGCTAGACGCACACTTGGATCTTTGAACGGATTTAAGCATCTATATTGGATCACACGATAAATACGAAGAACGAGACGACGACAACAAGTAGTTGCAAATAGTACTTTAAACTTGCTTTGTATTTTTATATATTAGGTTTTTTTTAATTTCATGTTTCTAAAACTTGCCAAGTTACATCAAAACAGAGGGTAGACGGGCAACAAGCTGCGCTGCCACCCCTTTCTGAATCGTGAACCCTCATCTGCCAAATACAAACCCCTGCCCCATGGAGATGAACTATTGTTGTGGACAACCCGTTGAACCCTAGTCAATAAACGAATAACTTCTAGTGCTAGGAAGCCGAAGGTATCAAAGGCCAATGGGACAAAGACATGTTTGTTCTCTGCACAAACTTTAGCATTCTTATCTACTTTCTTTGATTCCGCATTTCTTGATGCTTGTACACTAGCGTGCTAGATTAAATGTTATGTTCTTTCAATTTTAATGTTTTTTTAGTGTTATATTTTTTTTACTTAATTTAATTGTCAACCATAAAAAAGAATTAAAAAAAGATGATTAAGTAATGATTAGGGAAGCTTTATTTCATTACATTAGTGTTATTGAAAGAAGACAATGGAGCTTCTTTTGACGTGACGTTGAGGTGACACAATGTGGCATAGTGTAGCATCTAGAGGCCCATTCCATACCATGTAGCCTAATAGTTTTACATTTTTCACAATTTAACCCCAACACTTTTCAGTTTTAATTTTGGTCCCCTATAATTTTCATCGTTTACATTTTTATCTAATTTTTGCGAGTTAACACGTCGCAACGTGCATGTGTGGTTAATGTTTTTACACTTATTTTTCTCGTTTAACAGTCATGTCTCAATGCGGGGTCTTAGATCAACTTAGTTATTGGTTTTATGTTTTACGTTTCACATGCATTGTTCAACCTTTTTAGTTTTTACCTATACTTTTCCTTCGGTTTATTTTTTTTCATTTCTTATTTTTTATCATTACCCTTTTCCAGCGTTTATGACCCTTGGTGGTAGTATGACAATGGTGCTATTTAGCACAGTTTTATGCCCCGTCATAACAGGGGCTTAATACTAGTTTATTTTAATCTCATGTTATATAAGAAATAATATAATTTGTTAATAAATAAACAATGTAAGAAAAAAAGAGGCAGGAAATAATAGGTTGGAGACTTGGACCCTCATGGTCATACTACGGTCAGAAGAAGAAGAAAAGAGATAGATGGACGGATTTACCCTTTCCGCGTCCCTGTCCGTGGGATTATTAAATGTAGTACGACTCTGTCACCGAAGATTTGAATCAGCCTTTTATAGAATAATATCCTCCACAAAACTCCAACTTATTCATGATAACAAATTATGAATTACTTCACATCTATCTATTAATATATATAAAATAATTCAACATTGCTGACGTGGCGTGCAATGTTGCCTTCATCCTTTTCAGGAAAATGCCACGTGGCATCATAGAAAGATTTTAATGTTTTTTGAATTATTTCCTTTTTTAATTAAAAAAAAATAAACATAAAACCCTAAATTTATCTCTCTATCTCTCAATTCTCAATTACTAAAATTAAATTGAGTTATTTTAGAAAAAAAGAATTTAAAAACAAATTTAAATTTTTCTCTTATGTTCCTCCCATAATTTTTAACGAGCGTTTTATTATCTTTCCAACGAGTACCATAGTGCTATATAAAAAACGGAGAAAAAAACGACTATTTTTTGTGGGGTTATGTTCATACAGAAAAAAAAACACAAAGTGTTCAGGTTATTCATTAATCATGTTTTTTCTTTTAAACCAGGTTCTTATCTACGATGTTGAAATTCAGCCCAATCACCATGCTATCATTGGAATTTTACTCTTCTAAAGATGGATAGGTATACTTCATCAAGAGAAGTTAGGAGAACGAATCACGCAACACTACAACACATGGTGTCACCTTATAACAAGGTTATTTTTTATTTATTTAATTACAAGGGTAATAATTATTACTATTAGTATTAATATTATTAGAATTGTTATATTTTTCAACCCCAATCATGAATTCTACATCTATATAAGTCAAAGTCAAATTGTAACATATTTTAAATTACGTGAAGATGATTATATGTTGAAGGTTATCCTTTTAATACTGTATTATGTTTAATATGGTTTATGCTTTTTTATTTTTTTAACTTTTTAAATAAATGTTTTTTAACTAAGATTGATTATGTTTAAGTTATTTACGCTTTTCGTGATTTGAGTTTTCTTCTTTTATCATTTTTTATTAAATCACATTAAATTTTTCAACCCCGGGACCTTCCCGGGGTAATCAGCTAGTTTATCTTAAATAAAAATAACTTATAATATGATGGAAACCTTTATAGTTATTTCGGAAAAGTGCTAGTCACTAACCACAATACACGGAAGAGAAATAAGGGCTGACAATTGATAACATGCATGTATAAGACACGATTAGAGACCGATTACTAAAAAATATACTACGTGAAATTTTACTTTTTTAAAAATAATTAGAATTAGGAGGATATAATTCATCATATCTCTTTGTTGATACATAAAACATATTACTGTGTTATAATGTTTGGCAAAACTAGTAAGTGGTTGGAAGATGGTAGATAATAGATGGTAGCTGTAGCGTTTTAGATACATTTATGTGTTTGCTAGGTGCTGGAAATTTTTAATAAAATATATAAAACTAGAATTTTACCCGCCGCGCGTTGCGGCGGCGGGGCAAAGTATTCATCAAATTTGTTTAAATCGAACATAAATACCTATGACGATTTCACAAAATGGGTCAGAAAGCCTTCGGCATTGTATTACAAACCTTACAACCATAGTGTTTACATGGAACTATGTACTATGTACAATGCAATTAGAATAATCAAACTAATACCAAAGCAAAAGTTCAACTAATAACATAAATGGTTAAAACATCTTAACAATCACCAAATGGTTAAAACATAAAAGATAAAAATGAATCTTAACAATCACCAATTCATGTATTTCTTGATTCCACAGTAGTGTTAATCAAAAGGCTACAACTCCAGCTCAACACACACACTCGATAAACGGAGACGGACAAAACTGAGAGTTATGGCGAAATCACATTTACTCCTAGATACACACTAATACCTTAACAAAACATGCAATAATATATAAATTCCAAACATCATCTCAAAACTTTTATAAATATCACGATAAATATCAAACACTAAAGCAAAGCAACAATACATTTGGCTCCATTATCATGATCTTCACCGTCACCTTCTTCATCACTTAATTTAAGATCATCCAAAAGTTCTTCCAATGGCACGGAAGGCAAATCCTCACCATCTGTCACAGAAGCCATTTCTGATGGCTGATACTCTTTATTTCGGTAAAGTGATATATTGAATCTCAACTCAGGCTGCTCTTCAAGATCCCTCAAGAACTGTGTTCATCTTAAACTAATACTCCTAACAATCACCAAATGGTTAAAACATAAAAGATAAAAATGAATCTTGACCAAATGGGCGCGCACAACCATCTGACCCCGCCTTCGAACACCCACAACCCCCATAATACCTCCAACGCCGGACATCCACCACCAAAAACCCAACACCAATATCGTCACCGCCACCACCAACACCAATGAACACCAGCACCAATGAATACCACCACAATATGTCAAAGTTTTGGATTTCTTGGAACATAATATCACCACCACAAACCTACCACGCCCACCTCCTGTGACATCCGTCACTTTTCCTTTATTTTATTTTGTATAATAATAATAAATAATAATAATAAATATTAATAATAATAATGATAATAATAATAATAATAAAGTTGGACAACCATCCTTCACCATTAACCTAAACCCAACCCAACCATTCTTAATTCTGAGCCCAACATCTTGATCCAGCCCAACATCATGATCTGGCCCACTACTATAAGCCCATACACCTTTTATAAAAAAAAAAAAAAAAAAAAAAAAGATTATGCTCCTGCCGAGACTCGAACCCGGGCAGAGAGCCGGGTCACAGCACACCACCACTAGGCCACGAATGGATTATTGATTCTATCCGGACTTTTAAAGTTTTATACGCAAACAACGAACCCTTGTTTCCCTCTCCTTGCAGCTGTTACGCGACCAGCAGACCCAAGGTTTGACCAAAGATTTTTTCTTCAATATTGATCTTGCAAATCAAGCTAATTACTAGGACCCATTTAGTATTTTGACTAATATAAACTTCCTAATTATAACCAATCAATTATCACGAATTTTCAGCTCATCCGAGCATGATTCATGCGACTTTGACCGAGCTTTAATCAGGAGTCAAGACTTTCCATTTACGCGTATGTAGTATAAATAGAGACGTCCCGAAGCATCTCCTTGTGTCAAAAACAAAACCCCTATTCTCAATTATCTCTAAATCTCTGTATAATATTCGAATCGTTCGCTCGTTGACTTTTTGGTTTGACTCGTGTTCTTGCTTCAAATCTGCTTGGTATGAGTCAATCTGTTTTACATTTTTAATCATTGATACATTTCGACCAAAAACCCTTTGAATCCAAGGGTTATTGGTTGATGAATTAGTGTATTGTAAATTCTAGGGTTCTTATGATATAATTGGGGAAGATGACTTACTGATGCTTTGTTTAAATATATTTTGAAATCCACTATAAACACAAACATGATACAGAGCAGCTGGTTCAGACTGTTGCCTTTCAACGAAAGGTCACGGGTTCGATCCCTGCCACGAACAACCCTTTTGTTCTTTCTTTTTTTACCATGTTGTTGATCATGTGACTCAACCTCCTATCAAGAAAGCCTACACAGGAATCCATCCTCAATGCAACACTTGCAAGTATCATCACCCTGCAAATCTTCCATGTCGTCAATGCACTAGATGTGGAAGGTTTGGACACTTTGTCACCACTTGTCGTGTAATGGATAGAGCACAGAATAATCACCAAACAGCTGCCCAGGAACCACTACCGATTACTAACGGTCGAGCATGTTATCATTGTGTGGCTGGCCAAATATGAGATATTTCTATAGGCCACTAAAATAACACTTATACTTAATAGTTGTCGTACTTATAAACTTGCTTGCATGTGTGTATTATCAATCTGCATGTTGGTCTATGAAAGAAAATTACTACATTATCCACTCAACTCAGACAAACATTTCACTTAAAGGGCTCCTCGGGTGAGTGGTAGCCCATACTTAAATTTCGTTATGCTTGTAAGTCGTTGCAAACCAATGCAATTGACCTCATTATTACATAGCCTCATTTCATTGATAACGTCTCATTATAACCCAACGTGTTTGTTGTGTCATCTTCTTGTGGAACTTATTTGCTTTAATGTGTGTTAGATTAGGATCATAGAAGGACATAAAACCCTAATGTAAGGTAAATTGATAATTCCGGTCCGGAACGTAATCATGAATTTACAGGTACGTTAAGGTAGTGTGAAATTCTATTTGAGTTTTTGGTAGGCGTCCAGTACGTTTTCAAGGTATCAAAGGTGTGGTGGGTTAGCTGCGGTACACCCTATATATAAACACTAATGATGCATTGAAAGTGAGACTGGGAGTCGAACCAGGAACAAACTCTATTTACTTGGTAGTTCAATTAGTCTTTCTATAGTCAATCAACTTGTACATTTATTTTAGGTTCCTAAAACTTGAAGTTTAGTGTTTTACTAGATTTTTATTCTCCTTGTTATTCAAGACGAACCTAATCCAATCCTTAACCCACACCTATCAAACCTCTTAGTTTACTCTGTTACCATAAATTCACGACGTGCCTTAACTCAAATTTTCCAACCCACTGCTACCTTAATTTCTACCCAAACATCTATAACCCTATGTTTCTAATAACTTCGGGACGAAGTTTCTAAAAGTAGGGGATGCTGTGACATCCGTCACTTTTCCTTTATATTATTTTGTATAATAATAATAATAAATATTAATAATAATAATGATAATAATAATAATAAAGTTGGACAACCATCCTTCACCATTAACCTAAACCCAACCCAACCATTCTTAATTCTGAGCCCAACATCTTGATCCAGCCCAACATCATGATTTGGCCCACTACTATAAGCCCATACACCTTTTATATATATAAAAAAAAAAGATTCTGCTCCTGCCGGGACTCGAGCCCGGGCAGAGAGCCGGGTCACAGCACACCACCACTAGGCCACGAATGGATTATTGATTCTATCCGGACTTTTAAAGTTTTATACACAAACAACGAACCCTTGTTTCCCTCCCCTTGCAGTTGTTACGCGACCAGCAGACCCAAGGTTTGACCAAAGATTTTTTCTTCAATATTGATCTTGCAAATCAAGCTAATTACTAGGACCCATTTAGTATTTTGACTAATATAAACTTCCTAATTATAACCAATCAATTATCACGAATTTTCAGCTCATCCGAGCATGATTCATGCGACTTTGACCGAGCTTTAATCAGGAGTCAAGACTTTCCATTTACGCGTATGTAGTATAAATAGATACGTCCTGAAGCATCTCCTTGTGTCAAAAACAAAACCCCTATTCTCAATTATCTCTAAATCTCTGTATAATATTCGAATCGTTTGCTCGTTGACTTTTTGGTTTGACTCGTGTTCTTGCTTCAAATCTGCTTGGTATGAGTCAATCTTTTTTACATTTTTAATCATTGATACATTCCAACCAATAACCCTTTGAATCCAAGGGTTATTGGTTGATGAATTAGTGTATTGTAAATTCTAGGGTTCTTATGATATAATTGGGGAAGATGACTTACTGATGCTTTGTTTAAATATATTTTGAAATCAACTATAAACACAAACGTGATACAGAGCAGCTGGTTTAGACTGCTGCCTTTCAACGAAAGGTCACGGGTTCGATCCCTGCCACGAACAACCCTTTTGTTCTTTCTTTTTTTACCTTTTATGCTTATATAAGTATTATTATCTTTTTTAAAAATTCATTTTAAAATACTAAAACTCTTTTATAAATTCTACAAAAATTATTTTATGATATTCTAGTAGTAGAGTTTAACATACAATTTTTAGTTTTCCAAAAATCATTTATTTTATATATATTATAAATATTACAAGTTTATTCATTTATAATTATAAAATTCTATAAAAATATCAAAACGATTTTATTAAATTCCACAAAAATTATCCTAAACTTGTATAGCAATGATTTCAGAAATAATATTTATTTCTGAAAAACCGCTCATTTTATATTTTTGATTAATTTTTGTTAGTTTTAATCATAAATAAATCATAATAAATTCATTTTTCAATATTTTTGCACCAAAATTTTATATAAATTATTTCTAATTATTTAGAACTGAAATACAATTTTTAATTCAAAAATTCTTTAATTTTAATATTTTTAAATATTAAAGTTACATTTTGACAATTTGAAATAAATAGATTAAAAATTCCATTTTTCAAGAAAATAATTTTATAAAAATTATTTTCACACTTAAAACTTTACATTGTGACCATATTTGATTTAAAATTTACAAAAGACTTTTGTTTATTTATTTATCAAATTTCTCTTATTTATTAAACGTTTAATTTATTAATCAAACGAATACTTATCCCCAATTCGAAACCCTAGAAAATACTTATAGACTAGATAGACTTAGACTTATTTTTTGCCTTATACATAGGGTGATACTTGGCAACGTTGGATTACACTTATTCAATTACACAAGACTTACCACCTTGCTAAGGTGAGTATTACTTATCCCCTTTTTCGCTTTTACAACTTTTTGGGGTGATTCATGCACAAGTATACAAAACCTTCATATTCATTTACACATACATTTTTATTCATTTACAATTCATATACGTGTCTTGTTTATCTTTGTGCTTATGTTTGAACATGAACGTAGCTTACATACAAAATCATACATCTAGACATAACTTATGTTATGGTGCTCTTTACATTTAGACGTAACTTATGTTACGGTGCTCATTTAGACATAACTTATGTTATGGTGCTCTTTTAGACTTGACACGTGTTGAGGTGCTCATTATCAATTTCATCTTATCAACTTTACATTTGATCTTTGTCTTGTTTGGTTACTTGCGTGTTACATAATGCCTTGGTGATACTAGACATATGAATTGTACTACTTTTCAAACTTATACTATATGTACAAAACTAAGTAGTACTCACCAACATCATATGTTGACAAAATTATTTTCGTGCATGTTTCAGGATAAGCTGCTTGACGCTTCACATAGGACTTTGGACTTAGATTAAATCAATCAATTATCTTTATTGTTGTTGTCTTGTATTTAATTTCACATGTTGTAAAACAATATTCAATAATCAAATATTTACATTTTAGTACCATGAGCTTTTGAACAATCGTCACTACGTGGCACCTCGATGATTCCGCCATCGGTTGGGGTGTTACACCTCCCCCAAAACACAACCACCACTGCCACCATCATCAAGTAAAAAAACAATAGCCAATAAGACAACTGTCTCATATCTAAAATCATCATCGTCGTTGCAAAATAAAAGGGCTCAGATGCCGCCACAGCTGCAACCGGAGTTGCCATGCCAAGTAGCAGGCCACTTTCATCATCCCCACAACAAATCCCAAAGCGACGACCCTAAAGTATTAGGGTAGAAGCAACACAGAAACAACATCCACGTCAAACCATCATTTCGTGTTCAATCTGTGGGCTTTAAAAGCCCTAAAACAACAATCGTTGGCACCAGTACAACCACTAAAGCACACAATACAATAGAGCATTGCACAAATGGGTTGTTAAATAGAAAACCATCAATATCACAACCAACATGAAGCCACCACCATCACCAAACAATGGTAACACAACCAACACAAACACGTGATTAAACATAAGAAAGAAAGAAAACCAAATGATTAAGAACAACAATCATCATCATCGTGACAACACAAAGAGGCTCAGAAGCCGCCACGGCTGCAACCGGAGTTGCCGTGCCAAGTAGCAGCCCAACATCATCGCCACAATAGATATCAAAGAAAAACGTAAAGGATTCAAGAAAGAAATCATCATGTGTGGCCATTAAAAACAACAAAACTCTTTCCTTTTGTTCTAGTAATAGTTACCGGCTTTGTTACCGGAGTCAAAAACCTCCGGCCACGGGGTTAACAACCCAAAAAAATAAAAAATAAACTGGCGCCACCGTGGGAACCACCATAAACGGCAGTACCCGGCGACGTTTCCTTCATATCCATACGATGGCGTCGTGTGTTGGTGGCAGTTACAGTGGTGATGATTGTTTGGAAAAGCAAAGATAGAGAAAGTAGGGAAATTCAAGGGAAGGTGGGTTTGGGAGTAAGTTGAAAGGTTTGGAAAAGCGAAGATAGAAGAGAAAGTAGGAAAGGGTCTGGAAAACAAAACGGTGAAGAGGGGGAGGAAAACGTGTAGCATATAGTCAGAAGGTGAGCACATGGTTTTGTTATAAACCAACAGTACAACCACTAAAGCACACAGTACAATAGAGCATTACACAAATGGGTTGCTAAATACCACCAGTACAACCACTAAAGCACACAGTACAATAGAGCATTGCACAAATAGGTTGCTAAATAGAAGTATATAAATTATCAAAATTGGTATAACTGGATATAATTCAGAAATAAAATATTACTTATAATGTTATTTAAGTAATTTTAAATACTAAAAGCTTGTAACTTTTTTTAAACACTAGCAGTATAAGCTTTTCAAAATGATATTTTTTCTCCTAACCTAAAATTTTCAAACTCTTTCAAATAAACAAGGTTTTTTATTAGAGGTATGTTTAGCAAGGAGCTTCTAGCTTCAAGTTAAAAAAAAAAAAAAAAAAAAAAAAAAAAAAACCCTCATACTCAATAAAAAGTTTTGTTTGGTTGAAAGAGTTTAAAGCTTTTAGGTAAGGAGAAAAACCTCTATATTGAAACGCTAATAACATTAGCGTTTAAGAAAAAACTCCTACTAACTACAAGTTTTTAATGAGTAAAATGACACAACTACCCATTTTACCATTAAAAAAACATGCATACAAACTTTTAGTTATGCTCATTTTGATCATTTTATAAAAATTCCAGCTACTCTACCAAACACCAAAATATATTTAAAAAGCTAAAGCTACGAGCTATCAGCTACAACTACCGGCCACCAGCTAGTTTTGCCAAACATACCCTGAGTAAGAGCTTTTTCTTAAAAGTATAAAAAATAGAAGCTCTTAAAAATTCACTACCAAACATACCCTATGTGTAATCATTATCCCATTTGTACTATCATATTATAAAGAGAAAATTGCTCGAATAGTCTATGTGGTTTACCTAAATTTCACATTTCGTCTCCAACTTTTCAAAATTACATATGTAATCCCTAATTTTTTGTGTCACTTAACTCGGATAATCCCTGAAATGGATGGAGGTTAAATAATCCAGTTTAGTGGGTGTAAAATTACTAAACTACCCTTATTATTAAAAAATATAATTAAAAATTATGTGGGCCCACTCACTTCTTCGTCCACACTTCATGCTCACTCATCACCTCTACAAACCAACACCACCACCGCTTTCACCACCGAAAGTTTATAAAAGTTATATAATTTAAAGTTTATAAGTTTGGTTAAAGATTTATAAACAAATTATAAAGTTATTGAAAGTTCAAGCATAATATGAAACTCTAAGGACCAAACTTGCCAATTTTGAAAATTTTAAACACTTCCCTCCGCCTTGTCACGCTTTTTTACCGGTTAAAGAAATCTGGCCACCAAATTTTATTACGGCCAACCCAAAGCCCGGTCTGTATAACGTTTTAATTCGTTTAATTTGTCCCCATACGTTTCTCCTTCGTGACCCAACGAGTTCCAGTCATTTAATCGAAGTTATAACGCGTAATATCGAGTCTTTATATCCTATTATATTAAGTAACGGCCGGAATACTTTAACTCGATCCCTGAACGTTTTTAGCGCAAACTTTATATAATAATTGTTTCTTTTGTTTTCTGAACCTATTAGAATCAAAAACCCACTTAAAATCGTCTTGTAAATCGTCTCTGGAACCTTGAAATTTTTGGTTGTTATCTTTGGTTTTAAACTCTATTTTCCAGTCATTTTTCCCAACCTGTAAGTCTAAATTTCTTTAGCCATTTTGTTATTTATTTATTTCTCTTTCAAAGCCCTAAGGTTTTGGGCTCTGTAGTTTACGAATCGAAGTATTGGAATTTTGGTTAGGGTTAGGATTCATAGTAGGATTTGGGGAAGAAGATCAATTTTGAAATAATATTTTTAATACTTTGTGTTTTCTAAATATGATCACAAATCAGATAATAGTGCAATAGTTGTGGTGTCTTATGTGAGAGTAGGGACCCGGGTTTGAACCCAGGCACCCATCCTCATTTTCGTATCTTTTTTTATTTTTTATTCATTTTATAATATTATTATAATCATAAAACTTATAATATTCATAGTAAATTCATTTTTGATCAAAAAGTTATAAAACTTTAGGTGCAACATTTTGATCCTATGTAAAAAATTATCATATTTTTATTTTCTGGAAAATAATTTATTTCCATGCTTCTATTAAATTAAAACTTTTTTATCATAATTAATTGATTAAAAAAATATTTTAAATGATTTTAACCCCAAAAATTTTAGGAAATTATTTCTAAACATCTGGAACTAAAATAAAAATTATTTGTCTAGAAAACATTTATTTTTATTGATTACATTTTTTTAATCATTCAAACATGATTTAAATTCATTAAATCAGTTTTAAATACAATTATATTGAGAAAAACTATAGAAAATTTATGTTGGAAATTTCTCGTCATAGTAAAACTGTTTTTCATAAAAATATTATTTTTGAAACATATCTTGTATTTTAGTTGTATTTATGTGATTTAGAAATAATAAATTATTTGTTAATTTAAAAGACATAAAATCTGTTTTGTAAATATAATTTCTATTAAAATGAAAATAAATTCATAGTTTGAAGTCAAAATCTTCATTTGTTTGAATCATTCGTGAAGCTTATAATTATTGTTCAATTACTTATAATAATTGTAATTATTTACAATTATAGTTAAAAGTCATTAACTATTTTCTTTTGTATAAATTATTTTAGAATATTTTTAATGAAATATTCAATTTGTACTATTTAGAATACCTAATCATGTTCATAGATCATAATTATATTTAATATATTATTTTGGATATGAGAGCTTAATATTAATATTAATATTGTTTATCGTAAAGACTCTAATTCCCCAAATCGACTTAGCAAACCCTAATGCCTTAAATACCTAGATACCTTAGACTTTTCATCTTAATGCTTTATGCTAGACTTAAACGTAGTGTACTTACACTGTTTGCTCGAATTCGTTATCTAGACCTAACTTTAGGTTACGGTGCTCAAATGCTCGAAATCGTTATCTAGGCTTAACTTAGGTTAAGGTGCTCAAATGTTCGAATGAACAAATGCTGCAATGCTCAAAATCGTTATCTAGGCTTAACTTAGGTTAAGGTGCTCAAATGCTCGAATGATCAAATTCTTAAATAGACGTAACACATGTTATGCAGTTACGATGCTCAAATCATTTTGAAACGTAATAGGATGCTTGTGTGAATCATATTCGTTTGACAATATCATGTTTGTTTACTACGTGTTTACATAATGCCTTGATAAATCTTGACACATGAGTTGTAAAACATATTCTTTAAACTTATTATATATGTATACAAACCAAGTATGCTCACCAACATTATTTATGTTGACAAAATTATTTTCGTACATGTTTCAGGTTGATTATTGAAATATTTCATGTAGGATATGTGGACTTAGTAAAGACTTAATCAAGACAAAGTCTGGAATAGTAATTGTACTTGATGATATCTGTAATTATAACTTGAAGCACTGAATAAAAATATATACACTTTAATACTATGAGCTTTTGAACAATCATCACTATGTGACACCTCGATGTTTCCGCCATCGGTTGGGGAGTAGCATAAAATATCTAACCAATTTAATTTATAACATAAAACATATTGTAATAAAAAAATATATAGTATAAATAGGTTAAACAGGTCAACCCACTAACCCGCCCGGGTTGACCCAAACCTGACCCGTTTAGCTAAACGGGTTCGCGGGTTCAACCCGAACCTGACACGAAGCCATATAGACTAAACCCAAACCCGCCAATTTCGTGTTAGGTTCGGGTCGTATTTTCGGGTTATGTCAGAAATTATCACCCCTACTTGTAATAGGTATTTACGAATTTAGTCCTTATATTTTATTTCGTTTATCTCAAATAAATAAAATGTTGAGATATATTAAATCTTTGTGTTTTTCAGATAAATAAATATGAATTCATATGACTCCTTTTCTTTTAAAGTATACAGGGTTTTAAAATTCTCAAAAAAAAAAAAAAAAAAAAGAGTTTGAAATTAACATTTACGAAAGTTATTAAAGTTTACGTAAACGTTACTTTTAAACATTTATAGTTTATAAGTTTTGTTAAAGATTTATAAACAAATTATAAAGTTATTGAAAGTTCAAGTATAATATGAAACTCTAAGGACCAAACTTGACAATTCTGAAAATTTTAAACATTTCCCTCCCCCTTGTCACGTTTTTTTTTTCGGTTAAAGAAATCCGGCCACTGGATTTTATTCCGGCCAACCCAAAACCCGGTCTTTATAACGTTTTAATTCGTTTAATTTTTCCCCATACGTTTCTCCTCCGTGACCCAACGAGTTCCAATCATTTAATCGAAGTTATAACGCATAATATCGAGTCTTTATATCCGATTATATTAAGTAACGGCCGAAATACTTTAACTCGATCACTGGACGTTTTTAGCACAAGCTGTATATAATAATTATTGCTTTTGTTTTGTGAACCTTTTAGAATCACAAACCCACTTAAAATCGTCCTGTAAATCTTCTCTAGAACCTTGAAATTCTCGGTTGTTATTTTTGGTTTTAAACTCCATTTTCCGGTCATTTCCCAACTTGTAAGTCTAAATTTCTTTAGTCGTTTTGTTATTTATTCATTTCTCTTTCAAAGCCCTAAGGTTTCAGGCTCTGTTGTTTATATATCGAAGGTATTGGAATTTTGGTTAGGGTTAGGGTTCATAGTAGGATTTGTGGAAGAAGAGGAATTGTGATCACAAATAATATTTTTAATACGTTGTTTTTCTAAATGTGATCACAAATCAGATAATGGTGCAATGGTTGTGGAGTCTTATGTGAGAGTAGGGACTCGGGTTCGAACCCTAGCACCCATCCTCATTTTAGTATTTTTTTTTAATTTTTGTTTATTCATTTTAGAATATTATTATAATTATAAAACTTATAATATTCATAGTAAATTCATTTTTGATCCAAAAATTATAAAACTTTAGGTGCAACTTCTTGACCCTATGTAGAAAATTATCATACTTTTATTTTCTGGAAAATAATTTTTGGGAAATAACACTACAAGAAAATGAAGCTATTGCAGCACCACCGAAATGTTGCATTAGGCCTTGAAAAGGTTACAATATGTCTAATGCAACATTTTATTGGGGGCTGCATCAGAACCAGTTACCTTAGACCTAATGTAACCCTTTATAGGCTTAATGCAACCATTTTTTATAGTGTTACATTTGGTACTCTTGTCACACCCTCAAATTTCCACGTGCGGGGTTTTCCCGCGAGGCGCGTGACACACCAGGATCCAAGTCAACGGTCACAATAAACGACATCTATATGATAAGAAAACAACGTAAACTACCATTGAGTTTCAAGACCGTTCTAACACAGCGGAAGCAAAATGTATTATTACAACTTAAAAGTAAAACTCAAAGTCTGAAATGTTTAACAAAACATGCATATGATCCCTAGACGCCGTGAGACTCCGTGCGCCTATACTCAATGATGCTACCTTAGCGACCTGAGAAAACATGCCAAAAAGACGTCAACATATAATGCTGGTGAGTTCACAGGTTTTAAGTTCGTAAACGTTTTCATGTGTAAAGCAATTTCTCATAAAGTGCCAAGTGTGCAAAAGTTCCAAGTAAATAACAAACGTTCCCTTACTACTACGACTGTGTTGCTAAAACCATTACTGACAAACGTTGCTCGAGTTGCTGCCCATGTGCCAAGTGTCAAGTGCCAAGTAGAGATAATATGCACCCGCCCGGCTCCCAGCCGTCAGGTGGGGTTCGTCACACCCGATAGATCTATCCACATTTCCTCCGTTGTGCCCCGCACATTCATGGTTTCAATAGGGACTTAGGTTTCGTCGTATAGTAAATAAGTGCCAAGCGCCAAGTGCCAAATGCCAAGTGTCAATGTTTAAAAATGTCAAGTGCCAATGTTTAAAAGTGCCAAATGCCAATGTTTAAAAGTGTCAGGTGCGAATGTTAAATATGCCAAGTGCCAAACGTGTCACGTTTCTTGAAAGAGTTACATTCCCAAAAGGCTTCATGTTTCTAAAAGTGTTATGTTTCCAAAAGTGGTAAGTTTCATAAGAGTTGCGTTTTCAAATCATAAACGTTGCGTTGTTAAAACGTGTGGCATGCTTCTCCCCCGAGAGAAAAGAGTATAAAAGAGGGGCCGTGAAACTCACCTTAGAGTGCGTCTTCCGATAACTAGAATTCCAACACGTATATGATAATCCCAACTAATGACAACCTA
This sequence comes from Ambrosia trifida, assembly GCA_028751855.1. NCBI lineage: Eukaryota > Viridiplantae > Streptophyta > Magnoliopsida > Asterales > Asteraceae > Ambrosia > Ambrosia trifida. The sequence goes on along the minus strand of CM054123.1, from coordinate 124,454,765 downwards.
TCAATGAGTTTACATAAGTGTGATGACTACTAACCCGAGGGCTAACTAGTCCCCGATTGTCCAGATCTTGACCACGTGTGTTAAAAAGTGTGTTTAAACGTTAACCGGACATCCCAGACCGACCCGACATCCCGTTGGTGACCCATTACATCAATTAGTCATGCACATAAGTTTAACACATAAGTTTCAAGCATAAAACACTTAGTTTGCATCAAAAATCTCATTTTAGTAATCGTAGGGTCGAATGTAGTTCTAAGCGGTCGAATGAGACTTTAAACGGTCGAATGTGGCTACCTTCTCCCCTTTTCTCCCTCCTTCGCCCATTTGCAATACGTTCGACCATTTAGTAACCAGGTTCGACCCTGGAGATCCTCCTTCGACCGTTCGACTAGTCGAAGGTACTCCAGGTTCGACCCTGTTATTCGGTTTCCCCAAAAAACGCATCAAAAACGTCTGAAAACATCACGAAACATCATGAGTTACAGCAGTCAACTATCATTAACATATCCCTACGAAACCCTACCGATTTTACACCAAAATCTAGTCGTTTTACAAGTTTCCCAAAATAGTAAATTATGGAGATGTCACATCATCTTGCATGCAATCTTTACCCAATTAGGAAACTTTATGAAATCAATCAATAATCAACTTAATATACTCAGATTATCATGAACAATAAATCCCCCAATCATATCCTTATCACTATCATCATGAACAAGCCCTAGATCTAACCCAAAATCCCTAAAATGAGCATAACATCATCAATAATCAATTGTAACATATCTCAATCATAAATCATCATCAATAACAGTCCTAGATCATTGTTATAACATCTATACAACAATCAATCATCAAACAATACAAAACATCACATAAAACACCATTAACACAGTTAATTTGTATGAAAACTCATTGTTTATGAATAGGTTTTGTTTAGAAAGACATTAGGAAGGTTTTTATCCATGAAAACATGTTTGAATCAGATCTGGACTCTTGGGGTTTAATGAAAACGAATTGAAATGCTTTAAAAATGATTTAGAATGAAGAACACACCTTAGATCTTTATGTAGAAGATGTTTGTAGGTTAGATTATAGAAAACAAGGGCAAAAACTCCTTCCCCAATGTTTAAAGTTGCTAGAGAGTGTTTTCAGGCGTTTAGGGTTTGTGAAATGGTGAAAAATGACAAAGTGTGGTATTTATACTATGTCCACATTCGCCCCTTTTACCTGGGCGAATGTACCCTCCTTCGACCCTTTCACAGGGTCGAATGTACCCTGACTTGGTCGAATGAAATTCTTTAAATTCCATATTCCAGGTTCGCCCATTTACAAAGGGTCGAACCAAAACATAATTCCTCCTTCGACCACTCGAAGTGGTCGAACCAGAATCCATGTTTGTCTAGTTTTCCAGTTTGTCGTGTTTAACGCATTTTAACGCACCTTAACATACGAGCATGCAACCTTAGTCTATGTTTAACATATTTAAGCATGGATGATTATCTACACATCATTTAAACACATCTAAGCATATAATCCACCATACGACAATTAGTCTACACATACACTTAATTAGTTTATGTAATTCACCAACAACGGGACTCGTATTGTGTATGTGTGTGTGTGTGACTAACCCAATGATCTCCCGAATTATTGAACCCTGGACAATACGGACTGTGTTCCGACTCTACTGACCCAGTCAAGTATGTTTAATAAACGTTTTTCGCTAAGGTAGACTTATGTGTTTATAAAATGTTGACCCAAACATGCCGGGTGTCACATCATCCCCCTGTTGAAAGAATTTCCGTCCCGAAAATTTCCTGAAGTCAAAGAGAACGAAGCGATAAAAAGAAAAATTTTCCCGGTCGTCACATCATCCCCCTGTTGAAAGGAATCTCGCCCCGAGATTCACTCTTCGACAGTAATGAGTGTCGACCTAACCCAAGTAACGTCTCCAGAACGCAAACGAAGTGATAACCATGAACGAAAGATGATATCAACAGATACTCTATGTCGGGGAACCGCCCTCCCCAAAGTGAATACAAAACAATGAATCCTCCTGATCGAAGGCCTACTAGAGACTACTGTGATCGGTATAAATGACACACCGGTACCGTCCAAGTAGCATCTCCAGAGGACCCACATCAGACCCATGAATGCAAAACGATGACCAAACACCAAACTGAATGCACACAATGAATACGAATCGCCAAACAATGTGAACGAGAATCAAGAAAAGAACACTCACCAGTAACAGTATCAGGATCCTCCTGGTTCTCCCTAGCGCCAATGACGTAAACATGACCACGAGTAGTTCGACCGCCGCCTTCGTTCCCAGCACCACCTGCAGTCCCCTGGTTCAGTTTAGGACAATCCCGCTTGAAGTGCCCAGTCTCCCCACAGTTAAAACACCCATGGTTTCCCCAAGGAGCAGGAGCGGGGACAACCGCTTGAGTCTGTTTCGGCTGCAGATTGACCCTACAATCCTTAGCCAAGTGACCGATTCGCTGACAACGATTACAGCGAAACGCATCGCAACCCCCAACATGGTGATACCCACACGTGTTACACTTCGGACTCTTACCAACATAACCCCCAGTCTTCTGCTCAGATGACGCTCCCACAACGTCCTGCCTCTTAACCTGCTGTTGAGACGACCCAACGTTCTTCCCAACACTCTCCCACTTCCTCTTGTTGTCCGCAGGAGCTTTCACAGTAGCACCCCTCGGAGGTAGAACGCCCTCAGCAACCTTCATGTTGGTCAGCTTGTGAGCTGCCCGAATAGTGGCCAACATAGTAGTGTGATCAGCAGCGGCAACAAGTCCAGCAATCACTGGCACTAACCCAGCAACGTAGTGCTCAATCATTCGGTACTCCGGTGTAGCCAAACCGGGGCACATCACAGCCAACTCGTTGTGCCTAGCAGTAAACTCCTCAATCTCCGACCCAACCATCTTCAGGTTCCAGAACTCATGCTCCAACTTCATAATCTCGTCCCTCGGGCAATACTCCGCTCGCAACATCTGAACAAACTCGGACCACGGCATGGCATTGGCCTCACCCAGGCCAAGATTCGCAGTGGTAGAGTTCCACCAGGTCAAAGCGTGTCCCTCTAGAGTAGCAGAAGCATACTTGACGCGATCAGCGTCAGGACAGTTACACATAGCAAACACCGACTCGATCTTCTCTAACCACCGGAGCAGACCCACTGCCCCTTCAGTCCCATTGAAGAAATGGGGCTTACAGTCCATGAACTTCTTGTAGGTGCACCCAGACTGCACCTGATTAGTATTTCCCAGGGTCTGCTGAGCAGCCTGGAAAACAGCCAACACAACGTTCAACTGCTGTTGTAACATGTTCTCCAACTCTGCCTGAGTCATGGTGATGTTCCCACCACCTCGTCCACCGCCATTGCGACCCCCGCCGCCACCACGGCGTCCACCAGCACGTCCACCAGCGCGACCAGACATGTTCTGCCAAACATGAGACAAGATACTCAAAACCACCAACAAATCGAGCTACAAATGACCAAACGAATTCAGAACGTGGTTCCAGCATGACCATTAGTCCGAACACGAAGTCCACCAAGATTTTCATGCATTTCGATTTATGATTTCGTGTGCACCCGAAATAACAAATCGCTCTACATGGTCCTCTAGGCGTGCTCCTAGCTAGAACTTCAAATCACCCGATACACACATTCCTAAAAGAAACAGTTATCGCACGAAGATCCCAAAGTGAACAGTCACTCAAGAGTGTACTATGACAAGTACTAGTGCATGATAGTGTGTGTAGGCAAGTATGTACATTAGAGCATAGAGGGGAGATATCCAAAACCCGGAAAAATCTCAAGAATGAGCCGAAGCCACCCCAATGTACACTACTGCCAAGTATAAGCGATAAGCCCCTTCATCTTCAAACCCGAAGAAGAAGATAGAACCAAGGTAGGAATAACAAAAGATAGATAACGTGATACTGCGTGATGAGGACACCGACACCCCGACAAGGTTAGTATGTTTACCAAATGACACGACTCGTAAATATGTGTGACCGTCTAATGTGTGTGATACTTGGCTATAGACTAGACTCTACATGCAGTCCTAGTTCACTATAACCATTGGCTCTGATACCAATCTGTCACACCCTCAAATTTCCACGTGCGGGGTTTTACCGCGAGGCGCGTGACACACCAGGATCCAAGTCAACGGTCATAATAAACGACATCTATATGATAAGAAAACAACGTAAATTACCATTGAGTTTCAAGACCGTTCTAACACAGCGGAAGCGAAATGTATTATTACAACTTAAAAGTAAAACTCAAAGTCTGAAATGTTTAACAAAACATGCATATGATCCCTAGATGCCGTGAGACTCCGTGCGCCTATACTCAATGCTGCTACCTTAGCGACCTGAGAAAACATGCCAAAAAGACGTCAACATATAATGCTGGTGAGTTCACAGGTTTTAAGTTCGTAAACGTTTTCATGTGTAAAGCAATTTCTCATAAAGTGCCAAGTGTGCAAAAGTTCCAAGTAAATAACAAACGTTCCCTTACTACTACGACTGTGTTGCTAAAACCATTACTGACAAACGTTGCTCGAGTTGCTGCCCATGTGCCAAGTGTCAAGTGTCAAGTAGAGACAATATGCACCCGCCCGGCTCCCAGCCGTCAGGTGGGGTTCGTCACACCCGATAGATCTATCCACATTTCCTCCGTTGTGCCCCGCACATTCATGGTTTCAATAGGGACTTAGGTTTCGTCGTATAGTAAATAAGTGCCAAGCGCCAAGTGCCAAATGCCAAGTGTCAATGTTTAAAAATGTCAAGTGCCAATGTTTAAAAGTGCCAAATGCCAATGTTTAAAAGTGTCAGGTGCCAATGTTAAATATGCCAAGTGCCAAACGTGTCACGTTTCTTGAAAGAGTTACATTCCCAAAAGGCTTCATGTTTCTAAAAGTGTTATGTTTCCAAAAGTGGTAAGTTTCATAAGAGTTGCGTTTTCAAATCATAAACGTTGCGTTGTTAAAACGTGTGGCATGCTTCTCCCCCGAGAGAAAAGAGTATAAAAGAGGGGCCGTGAAACTCACCTTAGAGTGCGTCTTCCGATAACTAGAATTCCAACACGTGTATGATAATCCCAACTAATGACAACCTATCAATGAGTTTACATAAGTGTGATGACTACTAACCCGAGGGCTAAATAGTCCCCGATTGTCCAGATCTTGACCACGTGTGTTAAAAAGTGTGTTTAAACGTTAACCGGACATCCCAGACCGACCCGACATCCCGTTGGTGACCCATTACATCAATTAGTCATGCACATAAGTTTAACACATAAGTTTCAAGCATAAAACACTTAGTTTGCATCAAAAATCTCATTTTAGTAATCGTAGGGTCGAATGTAGTTCTAAGCGGTCGAATGAGACTTTAAACGGTCGAATGTGGCTACCTTCTCCCCCTTTTCTCCCTCCTTCGCCCATTTGCAATACGTTCGACCATTTAGTAACCAGATTCGACCCTGGAGATCCTCCTTCGACCGTTCGACTGGTCGAAGGTACTCCAGGTTCGACCCTGTTATTCGGTTTCCCCAAAAACGCATCAAAAACGTCTGAAAACATCACGAAACATCATGAGTTACAGCAGTCAACTATCATTAACATATCCCTACGAAACCCTACCGATTTTACACCAAAATCTAGTCGTTTTACAAGTTTCCCAAAATAGTAAATTATGGAGATGTCACATCATCTTGCATGCAATCTTTACCCAATTAGGAAACTTTATGAAATCAATCAATAATCAACTTAATATACTCAGATTATTATGAACAATAAATCCCCCAATCATATCCTTATCACTATCATCATGAACAAGCCCTAGATCTAACCCAAAATCCCTAAAATGAGCATAACATCATCAATAATCAATTGTAACCTATCTCAATCATATATCATCATCAATAATAGTCGTAGATCATTGTTATAACATCTATACAACAATCAATCATCAAACAATACATAACATCACATAAAACACCATTAACACATGTTAATTTGTATGAACACTCATTGTTTATGAATAGGTTTTGTTTAGAAAGACATTAGGAAGGTTTTTATCCATGAAAACATGTTTGAATCAGATCTGGACTCTTGGGGTTTAATGAAAACGAATTGAAATGCTTTAAAAATGATTTATAATGAAGAACACACCTTAGATCTTTGTGTAGAAGATGTTTGTGGTGTCTTATGTGAGAGTAGGGACCCGGGTTTGAACCCAGGCACCCATCCTCATTTTCGTATCTTTTTTTATTTTTTATTCATTTTATAATATTATTATAATCATAAAACTTATAATATTCATAGTAAATTCATTTTTGATCCAAAAGTTATAAAACTTTAGGTGCAGCATTTTGATCCTATGTAAAAAATTATCATATTTTTATTTTCTGTAAAATAATTTATTTCCATGCTTCTATTAAATTAAAACGTTTTAATCATAATTAATTGATTAAAAATTCATTTTAAATGATTTTAACCCAAAAATTTTTGGGAAATTATTTCTAAACATCGGGAACTGAAAAAAAAAATATTTGTCCAAAAAACATTTATTTATATTGATTTCCTATTTTTAATCATTTAAACATGATTTAAATTCATTAAAACAGTTTTAAATACAATTAAATTGAGAAAAAAATATAGAAAATTTATGTTGGACATTTCTCGTCATACTACAACTATTTTTTCACAAAAATATTATTTTTTGAAACATATCTTGTATTTTAGTTGTATTTATGTGATATAGAAATAACAAATCATTTGTTAATTTAAAAGACTTAAACTCTGTTTTATAAATATAATTTTTTTAAACGGAAATAAATTCATAGTTTGAAGGCAATATCCTCATTTGTTTGACTCATTCGTGAAACATATAATTATTGTTAAATTAGTTATAATAATTGTAATTATTTACAATTATAGTTAAAAGTCATTAACTATTTTCTTTTGTATAAATTATTTTGGAATATTTTTAATGAAAAATTCAATTGGTAATATTTAGACTACCTAATCATGTTCAGGGACCTTAATTATATTTAATATATTATTTTGGATATGCGAGCTTAATATTAATACTGTTTATCGTGAAGACTCTAATTCCCCAAATCGACTTATCAAACCCTAATGCCTTAGAACCCTAGATACCTTAGACTTTTTAGACATTTTCCTTACTAGTATTCTTAAACGTTATAGGTAGAATTCCTTGGAATTCCCAATTCTTTAACTCGCGTCAGCTTAAGTTGGATTTTGATCGTTTTCGCAAACTATGAGTATACTTATCCCTTTTTTTAATTTTTACACTTTTGGGGTGATTAATGTACACATATTAAACATACACATGCACTTATTTATAAACGTTTTACATATAATTCATATACGTGTCTCGTTATCTTGATGTTTTATGCTAGACTTAAACGTAGCTTACTTACATTATTTGCTCGAATTCGTTATCTAGACCTCACTTTAGGTTAGGGTGTTCAAATGCTCTAATGAACAAATGCTCAACTGCTCGAAATCATTATCTAGGCTTAACTTAGGTTAAGGTGCTCAAACACTCGAATGAAAAAAATGCTCAAATGATCGAAATCGTTATCTAGGCTTAACTTAGGTTAAAGTGCTTAAATGCTTGAATGATCAAATGCTCAAATAGACGTAAAACATGTTAGGATGCTCAAATCATTTTGAAACGTAATAGGATGCTTGTGTAAATCATATTCATTTGACTTTATCATGTTTGTTTACTACGTGTTTACATAATGCCTTGATAAATCTTGACACATGAGTTGTAAAACATATTCTTTAAACACATTTTATACGTATACAAACCATGTACGCTCATCAACATTATTTATGTTGACGAAATTATTTTCGTACGTGTTTCAGGTTGATTGTTGATATATTTCATGTAGAATATGTGAACTTAGTAAAGGCTTAATCAAGACAACGTGTCGAATAGTAATTGTACTTGATGATATCTGTAATTGTAACTTGAAGCATCAAATAAAAATATTTACACTCTAGTACCATGAGCTTTTGAACAATCGTCACTACGTGACACCTCGATATTTTCGCCATCGGTTGGGGTCTTACAAAATTGATTGTAATGAATAGATGCATTAAAATGTGTTGCTCGAACAAGTTGTATAATGAGTCAAATTTAATTAGTTTACTAATGCTTCCAACATTTTAACGCGTATTTGAATACTGTACGTTAAGCCGTTTGAAACCCAACCGTGGTTTGCACATACTAGTAATCTGTGTTTTCTACAAAGTCCTACCCATGTGTTTTTTCAATTACAATAACACTTGACACCCACTTCAAATGTAATAACATGCTCTTACACTCATTGACATCCGACAAAAATCAGGACATTTTTCGTACAAAATTAATATATGTAAATAACTGTATTAAGCGCACTTTGAAATTATTTTGATTAATTTAGTCAATAGAGAATAACAAAATCCCATAGAATGCAAAGGGTTGCATTCGTTTAATTAAACGCACAGAAAAATTGTGTGCGAGTAAACTTGTCTAGTACGGACGTTGGTGATTACCCAGTAACAATTAAATAACCAAAAATGATCCTGAATGCTTGGGAATATCAAATGTTTAGGAACTCCAAAACGCTAAATGGTTACTCAAAACCTAAATCTTCTGGTAACGAATAAAGTTCGCGTATCACACCCATTACGCGTATAAGAAAATTCTCCCTTCTCTCCCTCTTGAAATCGTAGGTGCACACAGACACAAGTCCATTTTTCACTTTCATAACTCATAAATTCATCCCTAAAATCAAGTTTTTCAATAGTGTTGCTTGGATTGGAGCATAATTCTTGAAAGAACTGTGACAACCGGCAAATTTCGTACAACGATTAACGTGAAGCTAATCAGGTTTTAGAAATAATTAACATGGTTTAAGGTTAATTATGGTTAGTTGAGCTAATATGAGTCCTACGATGTCCTGTTGAAAGTTCGTTGAAGTCTTGATGCCTTTAAAGAAAGACTTCGCGTGTTTAACGTAACGGACTGACATCAGCAAAAATTTGTCAAACTGGAATAACATAAGCTTATTCTATGAAAATACGACACGTATTTACTATCGATGCGAACGGATGTGAAATCGGCGTGGTAAACGGCCAAAAACGCAGCGTTTTGGAGAACGCGGAGAGGAACTGACGTGGGATTCGAACGTCGAAACGCGTGGCTTTAACCGTTACCGAACTTTCGGAATAATTATTTATTATAAATAACTTCATTTATTTAGTTTCGAAAGTAAACAGGTCGTCTAAATGAAGTATAGCTCGACCGGATCGATTAACGCGATTTTAACGTGTGTTCCGTTTTCACGCGTCGAGTTACGAAAATAACATTTAAATTGCTCGGTTTAGTTATGTTTTTCATTTCGAATAAAACCGACTAGTTTTTGTAATTAATTATCGGGCCTAATAACAAACCGAGATGATTTACGGGTTCGATACGCGGTACACAACCCACCAACCCTAACCCTAGGTATATAAAGGCAACTTCTTCTTCTTCCCTTCATTTTCAGCAGCCACATGCTGTCTCTCTCTCTACTCTCTCTCTAAAACTCTCTCTCTCTACTCTCTCTCCTCGGTTTCCCTCTCTACCTCATCTCTTATACCCGAGCTCGGCCCCCTACCCTCTCCTTGTTATAGTAGCAGACCACCACCGTGATTTGGTGGTGGCTGCGCGGCGATTTAAGCTCAAGAACGGGCTGCTATGGCTGATAATGGTGGTTCTGGCTCGGGAAAGCTGCAGACGGCGGCGAGAGGTGGTGGTTTTGGTCGGGATTAGGAGGCTGAGGACGGTGGTGATGGTTTACGTGGTGTTTGGTCAAGACCCGATTGTGGTGGTTGTTGCAGGTATGGGTTTCAGTGGTTGTTTTGGTCGGGTTTTGGTGATGACGGGGCGAAGGGGGTTCGATGTGGTGGTTGTGGTCCGGCTGCGGGTGTTTGGTGACAGAGTGTAGTGGTGGCCGGAGGTCGTGGTCCGGCAGATTAGGGTGGTTCAAGGCGTTGGACACAAGGGTTTCAGGCCAAGGGATTAGTTCGAGTGTGGGGTTCGTGTTCGGGTCAGATCTGCCTCGGGTCAGATCTGGCTCGGTTCGCGTCTTGTTTTCGAGTTCTAGTCGAGGGTCAAGGAAGGTAGTCTCGTGTCAGATCCGGGCCAGATCTGGTCAACCTTGCTCGCGGATCAGATTTCGGGTACGGATAAACACGGGTCAACCCCGGTCAAACTGAGTCAACTCGGTCAGATCTGGTCACACCTGTCAAACCGTCAACTCGGGTGAGCTGGAATTCATTGTGGGTCTGGCCAACGCACGGTCAAACGCGCGGTCAACGGGTCAGATCTGGTCAAAGGTGTCGCTAGAACGAGGCGCGCGTACGACATGGTATAATTAGTTTTCGTATTTATTTCCTGATATTGTTTATAAACAAGTATATAATTTATAAATAATAAATACGAACGAAAATAGTGTTAACTCGCTAAACGAACCAAGTAATAATACACGAAATGTATAAATCAAGTGGTCGTCATTATTTATAAAGCGTGACTTTATGTTGTCGTCGGACTAAAATGTTGGACTATACTATATGTATATATTGTTATATATGTATTTATATAAATAAGTTTGGTATTTATACAAGTTATCGAAGCGTATAGTGTCTCGTTTTAATGGAATTGCGGATAAATGAAATTGTTGGCTTGTGATTTAGAGATTGATTTTTGGGAAATTGTAGACAACTCGTGTTGTCTGGTTCTTGCAAAAACAGAGGAAACTCTGCCGAAATTTATAAAAATCCGAAGCATAACGAGGTTAATATTGTTGGTTATGTTTTCACAAATAAGCTTTCCAAGTGTTTTAAACAAATGGTTTTATCCAAAGTTGTGACGTATTCGACAACTGGTTATTTACAACAATAAAAGTAAACATCGAACAATATTTGCAAAACAAATATATAGTTTTGTCGAGCGTCAATTGTGTCAACTTCAATGGTTTTTGGTAACCAAAACATTGTTAAAAATACGGATTTGAAATGCGTAGACGCTTAACTTATTTGGAAAAAATTATTTGAAAGTAATGCTTCGAAACACATAAAACACTCGGATTTTGGGAAGCGAAATAACAAATGTTACTAGTCAATTTTAATAATTATACTTATGTTTCTTCAAAGTATATTGTCCAAAAATAATAATACAAGGCAACTACATTTATCCGATTTACGAGACAAGATATTACTCGGGATGAGTTATGCGTTTCGTAGTAGTAGTCCAACATGGTTTACGCACGAATAGTAACAGGTGCGCGACTTGGGTACTATTTCGTATGTGAACACATGAATTATGATAAGTCACGATCGGTTCGTCGAGTTAAAACACTTAAGGACTCGGGTTAGTACACACGAATCAAGATAGTTGAGTAAACTATCTTTTAACTGGAAAAATAAGCTAGGTTTATATATGATAGACTTTAAGGTGTCTTTATTGGTACTTAGGGCACGAGGAAGTCGGTCAAAGCTTTGGATTTTATTTGCTAGCTAAGCAAGGAAATTAAGGTGAGTTTCACGGCCCCATTTTACTGTTTTAACTGGGGGAAAGATATGTTTGTCAAAAGTTATCACATATTGAAATGTTTTCAAAGGTTAAAATGTGGTAAGTGGCATGATGAGTACTTGAGTTTTTGGTCGCCACTCGGGGTTGGGTCCTCGCTACTGTAACCATTAATTCAGGTAAATGAAACTGAAGGAATATTTGGATAGTACTATTGGTGCCTGACAAGGCCCACCCCTAATCGATAGCGTCGATTATGCTTCGGCGTATGCCTGGGGTGCACGTATTCTGAACTTAAGTCGTTGGGTTCCGAGAAACGACTTGGAGCGGGGCATATTTATTAGTCTTGGTTTGGTTATGGGACTCAGGGGATTGCTCATCATCATAATTTGTAGGAGCTAGCTACTCCATACAAAGGCCACGAAATGTGCTGGATTTGCACAGGATATAAAAATGTGCTGGATTTGCACAGGATGTAAAAATGTGTTGGATTTGCACAGGATGTAAAAATGTCGTATTTACGAAACTAAAACCTGTGAACTCACCAATATTTTATATATTGACGTCTTTTTAAACATATCTTTCAGGTAACTAAGTGCTGAACAGGTATGCGGCTAGTACGGTGGAATTTGGGATGTCGGACAATGGTTGGGGGTTTTCATCTATTGTTACCTTCGGGTTGGGACATAAACGGAAACACCCCACTTTAAAACTTAATGTTTGTGGTTTTAAGTAATGTTTGAAACCAGGTACTCCTTCCCGACATCTTAATATAATGATCTTTTCTAATTAAATATAGTTTGTGTTAATCTTGACTTTGATATGCTTTCGAGCGTCGCGCCACGTGTTTCCGCCATTGGCGTGGTGTGACAGAAGTGGTATCAGAGCCAAGGTTATAGCGAACTAGTATTTTTTTGAAAAATCTAGACTATAACCAGTTTTGGCTCGAAAACGAAGTTTTCAAAAATAAAACACAACGAAATATTTTTAGAAAAGAAAGAAAATTGTACATGGATTGTACAAGGGGAAATTCCGACCGACTAGCCATGTGTGTCAATATATAAAATGTTAGAAAATATGGATATGAAGGTTTAAATTGTGTAGAGATCCGATTTTCTAACTAGTGCTAGTTAATGCATATAAGTAGTACAGATAGCTTGCCTATAAGGATATCGTCTCACACTTCACTTTAGTCCGCACTTTTGCATCGATTACCGATATCGACAAGCGGGAAGGACAAGCGGTGGTCTACGACGAACTCACCCGCGTACCTGCGGACGGGATGATCGGAAGGGCTAACCTTTATCGTACTAGTGGACGTTGTCGTGTTGCTAATGTTGTGAAGGCGAAGCTAGTCTAGGTCCTTTTTTGTGTGAAATCTTTGTTTTGGATCAGGAAGCTCGGAACTAGCGGGCACCAAAATTACCTGGCAACACCGATTATCATTGCGGGTGCACACGTAATAATAACTTGTGGTGCACGGTAACCTAGGTGGGCGCTAGGGCTGGGGTTGGTGATCACTCCTTACCTTGTCTATTCTTGTACTGTAGGGTCAGTCTTAGCTTTTGATTGGCCAACGGGCTAAAAGGGAAGTCTTGTTGATATCCCTTGATTTTGATCCTCGCAAACTGAATGAGCTTTCTTCAGCATTACCTCTAAGGTACGAACACGGAAGAGCTCGGACGTCTACTTCATATGAGTAATCTGACGTAAACCCTCGCATCGGATAAGGACAGGAGACGAAAACTTCCTTGTATAGGAGTTTAATGCCTCCGCACGAAGTTCTTCGATGGAGCGGACATACGAGGATGCACTGCCTACCGAAGAGATGAATGCATGGTACGATGCGTGGAATGCTAAGCTTGGAAAGCAGTGAAGACCAAGGGTGCGTCCTTGCGAAACCAGCGCGTTTTGAGCACGGGACCCTGTGTGGATCAGTATTGAGACTAGTGGCCCGTGTGCTGCTGTAGTATTACTGTGAGTAAGTCATTCTTGATCTAACACATGCCCAAGTTGTCTTCGAGGGTCAGGCGTTCCTTCCCCTATTAGAGGGCAGACTCGTCCTTGCTGAGTTAATAGGCTTGATCATCTTATCTAGAAGGCATGATAGCCCCCAGCTAAATCAACAATGTCGAATCGGCAAGATCCTAGTATATTTATTTAATGGGAAAATAAATATATGGTAAAGTGAGCCGAGTCGGGTGTTGAAAATGAATTATCGATCGGCAAGATCCTAGTATATTTATTTAATGGGAAAATAAATATATGGTAAAGTGAGCCGAGTCGGGTGTTGAAAATGAATTATCGATCGGCAAGATCCTAGTATATTTATTTAATGGGAAAATAAATATATGATAAAGTGAGCCGAGTCGGGTGTTGAAAATGAATCATCGATCGGCAAGATCCTAGTATATTTATTTAATGGGAAAATAAATATATGGTAAGGTGAGCCGGGTCGGGTGCCGAAAACGAAATATCGATCGACAAGACCCTAGTATAATTATTTAATGGGAAAATAATTATACGGTAAAGTGAGTCGAGTCGATAGTCGTAAAATACAACGTCGAGTCGACAAGACCCTAGTATAATTATTTAATGGGAAAATAATTATACGGTAACGTGAGTCGAGTCGATGGTTGTAAAAGGTAGTGTCGAATCGACAAGACCCTAGTATAATTATTTAATGGGAAAATAATTATACGGTAAAGTGAGTCGAGTCGATGGTTGTAAAATGTAGTGTCGAATCGACAAGATCCTAGTATAATTATTTAATGGGAAAATAATTATACGGTAAAGTGAGTCGATTCGATGGTGGTAAAACGAAATGTCAAATCGACAAGATCCTAGTATAATTATTTAATGGGAAAATAATTATACGGTAAGGTGAGTCGAGTTGATGGTTGAAAAATGTAATATTGAATCGACGAGATCATAGTATATTTATTTAATGGGAAAATAAATATATGGAAAGGTGAGTCGAGTCGATTATGGGAAAAATGAAATCTCGACTGACAAGATCCTAGTATGACTACTTAATGGGAAAGTAGTTATATGGTAAAGTGAGTCGAGTCGGAGATAATTTTATCCAAGTCAGTTAATATATATGGAGACATACATATATATTGAATATAGGATCACGACGTGCGTTTTGCGTCTGAATCCGTCATAATACTCGGGGAGTGAAACCACATTTCGGGAGCCGAAATCGTAAAGCGTGTGACACGTAATTGTCAAGTGTCACGGAACGCTCTGGCAGACATCGAAATTCCCCCTCGAAAATCAAATAACGGACTACTGGAAGTGGTCACGTTATTCTGTCAACTAAACTTACCCATGGGACGGCAATTCCATTACTCATGTTGCAATGTTGAACGTCCGCTACCCTCATCAGGACGACGAGACTGGTTGTCTATTTGGGGTGGCAATTGATGCGAAGTGTATTCCATCAATCCCCATAGATATTGAGACGTTGCGTCCCTGTGTCACGGTGTTTTATAAACCAAGGTTGCGAGATCCATTCGTCATGGACAATGTGACTTGTCTGATATCTTGTCATATTTCGAAACTCTCACTGCGTAGCCTATCAGGAAGAAAGTTCGCTGGCCCCGCATAGGTGTCGGAGAGGCATTTCAGTTGATGACTATCGGTACTAGGGCCAAATAACATGCAAGAGGACCCTAATGAGAAGGATGACTCGGTTGAATTGCCAGAGTCTGTATCGTTTTATTTTATCGTGGTGTCTCGATAAATCATGATCCTTCTACCTCTACTATTCTTGTTGTGACCAATGTTTTGATACTGGAAAAGATGTTGGTTGGTTTCTAGGTCCTATGGATACTATTTACCACACATCTAATAGCTACGACGGGTCTAAGGTTTCTGCTGAGCCTGCTGTTGTTGCTGCCATCGTTGTTCTATGGCCCAAGCGAATTATGTCGTCGCTGCTGAGAGTGTAGCTCATACTGAGCGTGTTGAGGATGTTTCTATGGCTGTTGTCAAGTTTGATGATGCTGTTGTTTCGAAGGCTCCTGTCAAGATCATTGCCATTGACATAGATATCTCTAAGACCCTTGCCAAGCCGCTATGATCATGTTTGTGTCACGATGGAGTTCGTTGCCATTAACTCCATTTTCTTTGAGGTTTTCGTTGAACCGCTCGTTATCATTCCCTGGCTCCTGCCAAGAATGGTTCTCAAGCTTGGGTTAAGTCTGTCAATGGTACAGTCGCCATTATTCGAGTGACTTATATCGAGCCTGCAGTCGTTTTCCCTAAGGACGATGTCGGCCTAATAAGTCTACTAAATTAGGTGGAACCCATTGTTCCCATTTCTGTTGTGATGGCGGATGCCTTTGGTGATCCAATCGTTCCTACTAATGAGCCTATGGAGTATAGGTTTGTGGCTGAGGATACGAATAAGGATTCCGTCACCATAAGTGAGCTGAAACGCACCGGGGTGCGTGCTCACCGTAATAGAGCTTCTTGTAGTTATGTATAGTGGACTCGATAGGTTGCGTGTCGTCCTGCTGTCGTGAATTCATGTTGTGGTGTTGCCCCCAACGATTGTGCATTCTTGTAGTTGCACAGTTTTGCCAACTGCATATCCACGCGGTTGCGTTTCGCTGTGGACGGTGCATTCCTGTTGTTGTGCTGCTCCTGCAGTGGTGTAGCCTTGTTGTCGTATTTCTCTGTGTCATGCGGTCCATGTTGCGGTGTTGCCTTGTTGTCATGCTTCTTTGTCGTCGTGTTGTTCCTGTGCGGTTTCCCTTGTTGATGTGTTCGTGGATGTGTTGTTGTCATGTCATGTTATTTCTACTGCCGTATCGCACCGTGAGCGTATTGCTACAATTGTTTGATTGACTTGATGATGTGATAACTTATCGTTTTATTCACTCTTGGTTCCCTTGGAATAAAGACATTACCCCAAACCCACGTAACCGTTGTTATATTGCTGAATGGTTGTGTGGTGTCGCCATTGATTATGGAGGATTTCGGGTGTCCAACGGACTTTCGGGAAGTCATAATAAGACGCTCTAATCCTAGTGTTAGCACATGTACCTCCCTAAAGTTCGAATCTCGTGGTAGTTTCAGTAATTGACCGAATCATGTGTCGACCTCTTTATATGCCCGCGAGTTTCATGAGCATTACCTCTTCAAAATCTAAGGCATCAGTGACGCCATGTCCAGCCTTAACCTTTTACGCGCATTTTGGTCGACTAACCACTCTCGAGTCATGTCGGAAGGAAATCCCATGATCCACACACGACGGGGTGAGGCTCGTCTTCGTGATAAGGGATTTCGAATACATCTCGAACTTGAAGGTATCGAGTAAATGTGAGCGATATTATGACCCATACCTTTGGGCTAGTAGGAGTTGAAAGACTCAATTTATTATTGCTCATCCCAGTGGATTGTTTAACATCATACCTGCCAACGTGTCATGCCGATGACTACAGGAATAACAGTGTGGACCCACCCACAGCGTGTGCATTGGTGGAGTCCCCGGAACATGATTCGGAGGTCTTATGAAACCCTGAATCTAGAAGGGCATGTAGCATTGTCTACTCTGTGAGGGTGCTACCTTACCGTGATGAAATCTTCGATCAACTCAGCCCTGCGAATGGTGTTATCCTGCTAAGGGTAGGTTTACCTTGTCTTGGTGTCGTTACGTAGACTCTTGGGATAGTGGAACCCTTTCGACCTTGGGTCGATACGAGTGTTCCCAGTTATTTTTCAGTAGCATTGCTCGCGCCAGAGCAAAATCCCCTGTCCTGGACAGACACTGTTAGAGACACCATAGTAATATGAGCTGCCAGGTTAGTGCGTTTAGTACCTGACTAACCAAGATGAGCTCGAAAGCTTACATGTTGCACCCATGCGTGTGACTACCTAAGTCGTTGAATGGGATGCCTTATTGGAAGGCTCAAGACTACTTCTTGTAGGGCGATCTCGGTCGTTTGTTATCTTAAGTAACGATTTTGGCGCATGAAGCCGTCAAGCCCAAACGTGAGATCTATGCCAGATGCATTCATCTATGACTCAATTTCACCTCTTACCTCGAAAGATCCCGGAAGATGGAATATTCGGCGAGTGAGGAATTCCAGTTTTAGGACTCCCTTCACTCAGATCACTGCATAGGATCGGATAGTCAATTCGAGGGAAAGTGTCCTGTGTTGTTCAGAATTGACTTACTAGGTTGCTAATAACGATAGGACACCAGTGCTCGTGAGGCACATATAGTAGGACAAGCACTGGGTACCCTTGTTTTGGGTAGTTACCAATGCTCTGCTTACCGTCTCGAGGAAAGCCAACGTGTTGAGATGTTGTCGAGACCCTATCCTCTGTTTGTTACGGCAACCATATTATGATGATTCATATGCATCATCCTTATGTTGACCAATGTGATGAGGTGATGCGAGCCTCTAGACATTTGTGTTTTAGTCGGCTTAAATTCTCGTGTATTGTGGAATTGTACGGCCGTATGTTGAATATACGGGTAGCCATCTATACTCTTGGAGAGTCGTGGCTAGACACTAGATGCCAACGTTCACAATATCGGATTTTAGTAGTTATCCTGCCCCAGGGTGTGCCAAACCTTGAACGCAAGTCTAGGATACTCAATTTGAGATGAGTATGGATTACCACTCTCGAACGAATGAATTATTGTCCTGGACGGAAGTGTCCTGTGTGATACGATTAGTGTCGGTGGCAAGTCAAATTCGTGTACTTCATCGCCAGAATTTCCTATGTGATAGGAATCATCACCCTAGTGTTCGGGGTGTACTGCTCGAAGTCCTCTGGAGTGCATACGTGTACGTCTCTAGTACATTGAATGTCAGATAGAGATATACACCTGATCTGGCGTGAGTTCAAGAGGTGACCAACGAATCTGGTAGATTCAAATCTTCTTGAATAAGTGGCCAAACCGATCGGGAAGTTGTGCTAACAAGGAGTTAGCCTTAGGAACTTCAAATCGGTAAAGGACTTAGCTGAGTGCTATACTCTGAAAGGGTGTTGTTAAGCACGAAAACGGTAATGGAGTGACTTCGCTTAGTACTCCAGTGACTCGGATATGTCAGTTAAAATTGGCCTTGCAACGAACAAGCTCGAACTATCGCAAGAGCTTAGTGGGACTCTTGATGAATCCCGCAGGTCTGGCTTGAGGAAGCATTGTCAATTCCTCGACCGACAGAATTCAGATTGACGCAAAGCTCTACTATTTCGGGAAAACCGATATGTGTGCCGGATTGCGATATCCAAGAGCTCGGCCGTGGCCGACTCATGAAATTATGTTCGTTAGAACGCTAAGCGTGAACTGGGGTTCACGAAGAAAAAGGGGTAATCGTGTGAGTCGCAAACATCCCGCCCTGTTCAAGGATACTAACGTATCGGATGACTTGAACTGAATTCCGGGACGGAATTCTCTTAACGGGGGGAGAATGTGACAACCGGCAAATTTCGTACAACGATTAACGTGAAGCTAATCAGGTTTTAGAAATAATTAACATGGTTTAAGGTTAATTATGGTTAGTTGAGCTAATATGAGTCCTACGATGTCCTGTTGAAAGTTCGTTGAAGTCTTGATGCCTTTAAAGAAAGACTTCGCGTGTTTAACGTAACGGACTGACATCAGCAAAAATTTGTCAAACTGGAATAACATAAGCTTATTCTATGAAAATACGACACGTATTTACTATCGATGCGAACGGATGTGAAATCGGCGTGGTAAACGGCCAAAAACGCAGCGTTTTGGAGAACGCGGAGAGGAACTGACGTGGGATTCGAACGTCGAAACGCGTGGCTTTAACCGTTACCGAACTTTCGGAATAATTATTTATTATAAATAACTTCATTTATTTAGTTTCGAAAGTAAACAGGTCGTCTAAATGAAGTATAGCTCGACCGGATCGATTAACGCGATTTTAACGCGTGTTCCGTTTTCACGCGTCGAGTTACGAAAATAACATTTAAATTGCTCGGTTTAGTTATGTTTTTCATTTCGAATAAAACCGACTAGTTTTTGTAATTAATTATCGGGCCTAATAACAAACCGAGATGATTTACGGGTTCGATACGCGGTACACAACCCACCAACCCTAACCCTAGGTATATAAAGGCAACTTCTTCTTCTTCCCTTCATTTTCAGCAGCCGCATGCTGTCTCTCTCTCTACTCTCTCTCTAAAACTCTCTCTCTCTACTCTCTCTCCTCGGTTTCCCTCTCTACCTCATCTCTTATACCCGAGCTCGGCCCCCTACCCTCTCCTTGTTATAGTAGCAGACCACCACCGTGATTTGGTGGTGGCTGCGCGGCGATTTAAGCTCAAGAACGGGCTGCTATGGCTGATAATGGTGGTTCTGGCTCGGGAAAGCTGCAGACGGCGGCGAGAGGTGGTGGTTTTGGTCGGGATTAGGAGGCTGAGGACGGTGGTGATGGTTTACGTGGTGTTTGGTCAAGACCCGATTGTGGTGGTTGTTGCAGGTATGGGTTTCAGTGATTGTTTTGGTCGGGTTTTGGTGATGACGGGGCGAAGGGGGTTCGATGTGGTGGTTGTGGTCCGGCTGCGGGTGTTTGGTGACAGAGTGTAGTGGTGGCCGGAGGTCGTGGTCCGGCAGATTAGGGTGGTTCAAGGCGTTGGACACAAGGGTTTCAGGCCAAGGGATTAGTTCGAGTGTGGGGTTCGTGTTCGGGTCAGATCTGCCTCGGGTCAGATCTGGCTCGGTTCGCGTCTTGTTTTCGAGTTCTAGTCGAGGGTCAAGGAAGGTAGTCTCGTGTCAGATCCGGGCCAGATCTGGTCAACCTTGCTCGCGGATCAGATTTCGGGTACGGATAAACACGGGTCAACCCCGGTCAAACTGAGTCAACTCGGTCAGATCTGGTCACACCTGTCAAACCGTCAACTCGGGTGAGCTGGAATTCATTGTGGGTCTGGCCAACGCACGGTCAAACGCGCGGTCAACGGGTCAGATCTGGTCAAAGGTGTCGCTAGAACGAGGCGCGCGTACGACATGGTATAATTAGTTTTCGTATTTATTTCCTGATATTGTTTATAAACAAGTATATAATTTATAAATAATAAATACGAACGAAAATAGTGTTAACTCGCTAAACGAACCAAGTAATAATACACGAAATGTATAAATCAAGTGGTCGTCATTATTTATAAAGCGTGACTTTATGTTGTCGTCGGACTAAAATGTTGGACTATACTATATGTATATATTGTTATATATGTATTTATATAAATAAGTTTGGTATTTATACAAGTTATCGAAGCGTATAGTGTCTCGTTTTAATGGAATTGCGGATAAATGAAATTGTTGGCTTGTGATTTAGAGATTGATTTTTGGGAAATTGTAGACAACTCGTGTTGTCTGGTTCTTGCAAAAACAGAGGAAACTCTGCCGAAATTTATAAAAATCCGAAGCATAACGAGGTTAATATTGTTGGTTATGTTTTCACAAATAAGCTTTCCAAGTGTTTTAAACAAATGGTTTTATCCAAAGTTGTGACGTATTCGACAACTGGTTATTTACAACAATAAAAGTAAACATCGAACAATATTTGCAAAACAAATATATAGTTTTGTCGAGCGTCAATTGTGTCAACTTCAATGGTTTTTGGTAACCAAAACATTGTTAAAAATACGGATTTGAAATGCGTAGACGCTTAACTTATTTGGAAAAAATTATTTGAAAGTAATGCTTCGAAACACATAAAACACTCGGATTTTGGGAAGCGAAATAACAAATGTTACTAGTCAATTTTAATAATTATACTTATGTTTCTTCAAAGTATATTGTCCAAAAATAATAATACAAGGCAACTACATTTATCCGATTTACGAGACAAGATATTACTCGGGATGAGTTATGCGTTTCGTAGTAGTAGTCCAACATGGTTTACGCACGAATAGTAACAGGTGCGCGACTTGGGTACTATTTCGTATGTGAACACATGAATTATGATAAGTCACGATCGGTTCGTCGAGTTAAAACACTTAAGGACTCGGGTTAGTACACACGAATCAAGATAGTTGAGTAAACTATCTTTTAACCGGAAAAATAAGCTAGGTTTATATATGATAGACTTTAAGGTGTCTTTATTGGTACTTAGGGCACGAGGAAGTCGGTCAAAGCTTTGGATTTTATTTGCTAGCTAAGCAAGGAAATTAAGGTGAGTTTCACGGCCCCATTTTACTGTTTTAACTGGGGGAAAGATATGTTTGTCAAAAGTTATCACATATTGAAATGTTTTCAAAGGTTAAAATGTGGTAAGTGGCATGATGAGTACTTGAGTTTTTGGTCGCCACTCGGGGTTGGGTCCTCGCTACTGTAACCATTAATTCAGGTAAATGAAACTGAAGGAATATTTGGATAGTACTATTGGTGCCTGACAAGGCCCACCCCTAATCGATAGCGTCGATTATGCATCGGCGTATGCCTGGGGTGCACGTATTCTGAACTTAAGTCGTTGGGTTCCGAGAAACGACTTGGAGCGGGGCATATTTATTAGTCTTGGTTTGGTTATGGGACTCAGGGGATTGCTCATCATCATAATTTGTAGGAGCTAGCTACTCCATACAAAGGCCACGAAATGTGCTGGATTTGCACAGGATATAAAAATGTGCTGGATTTGCACAGGATGTAAAAATGTGCTGGATTTGCACAGGATGTAAAAATGTCGTATTTACGAAACTAAAACCTGTGAACTCACCAATATTTTATATATTGACGTCTTTTTAAACATATCTTTCAGGTAACTAAGTGCTGAACAGGTATGCGGCTAGTACGGTGGAATTTGGGATGTCGGACAATGGTTGGGGGTTTTCATCTATTGTTACCTTCGGGTTGGGACATAAACGGAAACACCCCACTTTAAAACTTAATGTTTGTGGTTTTAAGTAATGTTTGAAACCAGGTACTCCTTCCCGACATCTTAATATAATGATCTTTTCTAATTAAATATAGTTTGTGTTAATCTTGACTTTGATATGCTTTCGAGCGTCGCGCCACGTGTTTCCGCCATTGGCGTGGTGTGACAAGAACACTCATAAACCTTTTGTCTAAATTTGAGTTTTTGTAAAGCTTCCATAGCCTTGAGCTAGTTGTAAGGATTCTATACTTCTTCTTGTTTAAAACTTATGTTTTCTGGTGTTTAAATGCAAGTTGTACATTGGAGTTTTGTCAAAGGTTTTAAATACAAAGTTTTGCATGTTTTTATAAGTTTTAGGGATAAAAATGTTGGAACATCATAATGATCTTTAATAAAAAAAAAAATTGACTAGTTAAGTTTACTAGTTTTAGTAGAAATTGTAATTTTGTAAGTTTTGGGGATAAAAAGTAACTTTTGAAAGTTAGATATGATTATTGACAACTTGAAAAGTTAAAGGGTGTAGAAGTGATTTTAAGAAACTTAAGGTCTAAAAACGTAACTTTTAAAAGTTGTGAGATTGAAAATGAAAAGTTATTTGTTTACAAAGGGTATTGTTAGAAATATAAAAGACTTACAAAATTAATATCATTTTTATGAAAAAGGGTTTTTATTAAAAAATATGAATTACCATAAAGAGTTATAAATTATAAAAACTAATGTTTTATAAAAAAAATTAGAAAATTAAAGACTCGGGAAGTTTATATATATATATATATATATATATATATATATAGGAGAAAGTTATTTTGAGAACACCTATATTTCGTGCGAACTGTGAGAACAGCATCTAAAACCATTCAAATTCAAAATTTCTTTTTACACTTGTCTTTATTACTAAAATACAATCCCCGAAACACAATTTACGCGTAAAAATTCAAACGTATACGAAAATAATTTGTTTTTACACATGTGTAAATTTGCTGTTTATACATGTGTAAACTGTTTCATTTACACATGTGTAAAAAGTTAATTTGAAAGTGTTTTTGTAAGAAAAGATGGATTATTTGAAAAGAAAATTCATTTATTAATGTTGTATTTTGATTATAATGGGATTTGTATTAAAAAAATTTGATTTTGATTGATTTTTGTACTTGTTCTCACGGTTCTCACAATATTTAGCGTTCTCAAGATAACCCTCCCCTATATATATATATATATAATATATATATATATATATATAATATATATATATATATAGGGAAAAGTTAATTTGAGAACACATAGGTTTTGTGCGAACTGTGATAACGGCATCTAAAACCATTCAAATTCAAAATTTCTTTTTACATTTATCTTTATTACTAAAATACAATCTCAAAAACACAATTTACGCATAAAATTTCAAACATATACGAAAATAAATTGTTTTTACACATGTGTAAATTTACTGTTTATACATGTATAAACTGTTTCATTTACACATGTGTAAAAAGTTAATTTGAAAGTATTTTTGCAAAAAAATATGAATTATTTGGAAAGAAAATTCATTTATTAATGTTGTATTTTGATTATAATGAGGTTTGTATTAAAAAAAATTGATCTTGATTGATTTTTTTACTTGTTCTCACGGTTCTCACAATATTTAGCGTTCTCAAGATAACCCTCCCCTATATATATATATATATATATATATATATATATATATATATATATATATATATATCATTAAGTTTATCCTACACATGTAGAAATTCATCCTACATTTATCCTACACATACCGGAATTTATCCTTCACTATAAATTATCTTTGCTTTAAAGATATATATTTGAAAAATAATTATGGTTTCATTTATTTAACTAGTTTATAGGAGTTACAAAAACTTAAAAATTTATTTAACATTAAAAACAACTATTAAATGGAAGATTTCTATTGGTTTAAATTTCTTCTTTTTACAAGAAAATTTAATCTCATTTGAACTATCTACTACACACACACATACACAAGTATATATATATATATATATATATAGGGTGGAGTTACGGTACAAATGTCATATTTGGTGAGAAGTGTGAGAAGGATTAAAAATTTGATATTTAGGCATTATTTTTTTGACTTATTCAAAATGTTTTGGATTGTTTAGGCTAAAATAACATCAAACATAACAACTAAAAAACAAAACAATTTATTTTGAGCTTAAAAACTCAAAACACAATGCTAAGAACATGTGTTCTGCGTTTTTATGTTTTAGATGTGTGTTTTAACTATGTTTTAAACTCCATGGCTATAATACATTGTATTGTGTTTTAAATTGTTATATTTGGTGTTTTTCTAGCAAAAACAACCTAAAACATCGTACCTAAATCCAAAACATGATGCCTACATGTTAATTCTTGATCCTTCTTACATTTCTCACGAAATATAACCTTTGTACCTGAACCTTTATCTATCTATATATATATATATATATATATATATATATATATATATATATATATATATATATATATATATATATAAGAGTAAACTACACGGATGGTCCCTATGGTTTGCATGAATTACACAGATGCCCCCATCTATTTTCAATGGTCCCCAACGTTGACATTTTATAACAGTTTGGTTCTTATCAGCTAACTTCGTTAAAATTTTTTAGTTAAGTCATATAAAATGACCAAACTACCAACAGGGACCATCCGAGCATTTTTAATCTTTTATATACATTTCCTTAAACAACCAACACCGCCTCCTCAAACAACCATCACCACCACTACCACCACCTCCGGCTTCTCTCAAACAACAATCACCTCTCCCACCCCCCCTCTCTCTCTCATATAAATATATTAATAACATTCTATAAGTAAATCCAAAATGAGCAGTACAGTGAAGATTGTTGCAGATGTAGCCTTCAAGGCATCGAAATCAATCGATTGGGAAGGGATGGCAAAGATGCTCGTCTCCAATGAGGCTCGTAAGGAGTTCTCTTCTCTCCGTCGTGCTTTTGACGAAGTCAACTCCACTCTCCCGTCCAAATTCAGTTAGGAACCAGAACCTATTGATTGGGAATACTACAGAAAAGAGCTTGGATCTCTCATAGTGGATTCTTACAAAGAATATTATGATAGTGTCTAAATACCAAAGTTTGTTGAAAAGACTACTGCAGAGTACAAACCCAAGTTTGATTCACTGTTGGTGGAACTAAAAGAGGCTGAGCAGAAATCTCTTAAGGAATTTGAATGACTAGAAAAAGAAATTGTTGAAGTCCAAAAACTTAAGAAAAAGCTTAGCACCATGACTGTCGATGAGTACTTTGAGAAGCACCGAGAGTTGACGCAGAAGTTTGATGATGAAATCAGAAATGATTACTGGGGTTATTAATTTCCTCATGTGAATCAAAATCATTTTGTTTTAGCATACAAAAACAAAGCTTCTAGAATGTTACAGCTAATATTTAGCTAATATAGATGGTTGGTGGTGGTAGATGGTTGATGGTGGTAGATGGTTGGTCGTAGTGGTGGTGTTTTGGTTGTGGTAGATGGGTGTGATGGTGATTGAGAGAGATAGAAAGAGTTTATAATATTTATTTTTTAAAGAGGGTTAATTTAGTAATTTTATATAGACTTTTAACCTCCATCCAAGTCAGGGACCACTGATGCAATAAAATCCAAACCATATATCCCATTGAGGTAATTTTGAAAAGTTGAAGAGCATACTTTAAATTTGGGGAAACCACATGGACCATCCGTGCAGTTTACTCTATATATAAACACTTTCCTAACTGTTGAAAATTTTTGTCGGATAATTGATACAAAATAATCTTGAAGGATTATGTATTAAAATGGAAATGAAGTATAAATATTATTTTAAGTATACGAGATGTGTGGGAATATACTTATAGAAAAACAATAAATACTTAATGATGAAATTAAATCTCGATTGATAAGTTCCTAGTATATTTATCTATATGGGAAGATAAATATATGGTAAAGCGACTTGAGTCGCAGATAATAAACGAAATGATGGTGAGGTATAGGCTAAGGGTAGACAAGAAACCCTCCAAAATGAAGAAACTCTCAAAAACCCATCTTGTGGCTCTCATTGTTCCACATCAACAATTAAAACAAATTATTTTTTTATTAACCCAAGGGTGTTTCAGTAATTTCTCTCCTCTCTCTCTATCAAGTGTCAGTTATATATCTTCCCCTCTCTCTCATTTTTTCAAAAATTTGATTTCTCCCCATATCATCTCTCATCCCCTCTCTCCATCTCTCTAAAGACACAGATCTTAAAAGCCCTGTATCATCAAGAAAACCCCATCTCTCTCGTATCTCAAATGCCCTGTATATCAAATCTTAAAAGCTCATCTCCCAAAGTATATATCTCCATGTTAAACTCCTTCGATCTTACATCTGAAACACACACGACTCTTTCTGTCTCTCCATCTCTCTCTCTCTCTCTCTCTCTCTATCTCTCTCTCACATCTGAAACAGAGAATAGATGAAGACGGTGGGTGGGTTTCGATGTTGGGGGGATCTGAACTTTGGGGGGTGGGTTTTCGATGGTGACAATGGAGGATGTGGGGGTGTACATTTTATGTATGAAGAATTGGCTTTTTATGAAAAGCATGGTTATTGGATGCCAAAGGGCGGTGTATGAATCTTTTTAACACTATGATGTTGGCTAATGAATCTTAAC
Source organism: Ambrosia trifida (assembly GCA_028751855.1). NCBI lineage: Eukaryota > Viridiplantae > Streptophyta > Magnoliopsida > Asterales > Asteraceae > Ambrosia > Ambrosia trifida. The sequence goes on along the minus strand of CM054123.1, from coordinate 124,427,579 downwards.
AATATGATGTATGACTTTTTTTTTTTTGAGAAGTATGGTTATTAGAAGTTTTTGTAAAGCAATGCAATGCACCACCACTTTTAGCAATATGATGTCGTCTGATGGTTATTAAAATATGTTACAAACCTAGAACAAATGCACTGTAATAGATTTTTTCATGTTGTCAGCTTAATCTTAAAAAGTAGTGAATATTAAAAAGAAAAACCATATTGGCCTTTCGTTACGTATGCAACAACTTTGGTGCTGGTACAATAAAACCCAAAAAAATAGGGGGTAATAAAAAAAACTAACCATATTTTTTTTAAAATGATATCAACTGTCCACACGTTTATTACGTACGTAACATTACTGGTGCTGGTAAATAAAACGAAAAAATAACATGGTCTAATAAAATACTTAACAAATTAGCATTTGTTTAAATTAATATGAAACAATTACTATAAATCTGATTCTGCACTGGTGCTGGAACGATTGCTATAAATCTGATTCTTACGTACGCACTGGTGCTGGAACAATTGCTATAAATCTGATTTTGCTTTATTTAAATAAAATACCTTTTTTTCAATCATAAAACATCCGATTTTTGTAAAGAACAAAATATGAGAGAGAAAGACATGATTGATTGATGGAGAGAGAAAGAAAGAAAAGGCCAATTACCTATCTACCCTTCTCATACCCTCTCTTCTACTTTTTTGTCTTTTTTCTCAATATAATATTAACTCTCAAATATCCACCATTGATCTACTTTAATCAATGGCTATGAGAAGGTTTACAAGGTTTTTACAATTTGAGTGAGTTTTTATTTGAACCCCCTATATATATAAACCTAAAGATCATGACATGTGATAAATCGTGCAGTGATCGGGGTGGTTCACGACGACGAACCCGACTAACTTGGGAACTAATAATAAAAGGTTATAGATATATACAAGTTAAGGGAAACTTAAAACGGGGATAATCCATCACCAACAGGCCTATGACTTGTATTTTAATTAAAAGGGGACTAAATATAAATAGTGGTATAGGAAATTGGGTGTACAACTTGCCGGTTAAAATAGTTGTATCACAACTCCTTTTATATGACATACTTATTTCTTATTTCTGTTACACGCTCTGGTTTTATAATATGATTGCGATGTGAAATCACCAATTTTATATATTGACGTATTTTTAAACATATCTTTCAGGTAACTGAAGTGGATGGTATCCTGGGCATGGCTAGAGTGGGGGATGGTTTTTGATGACAGTCTTTTGTTGAGATTTAATTTATTAGGACATGTATTTTAAAAAAAATCTTCGACAGTTCGACATTAAATATAATGATAAATGTGTTTATTCTAATCATAGCCGTCAAACCTTTCTTTTCGCCACGCCATGTGTTTCCGTCGTTGACATGATTTGACAACTCACACATACGAACAACATGACATCTTATCGATTTTGTTTGGTCAGTATAAAAATAAATAAAAATATAGTATAAGTGAAATTCGAGTCATTTCCACGTGAAGTTGGTGGAAAATAAAGATTTTGTAACTAAATTAAGTATTTGTTTAATTAATTGATTTGATTGTTTTGGAAAATTAGAACAAAAAAGTAGTAACTTTTATTTTGGTAAAATAACAAAATAGGATCAACACACAATCTCCTCTAAATTTCTAGTTATAGGTTTTACACAATTTTCAGTCTATTGATCGAGAACCAGATAGACATAGTTTTGGAAATTAGTTTGCAATTAACACAAGTTTTTTTGTCAACAAACACAATCAATTACCCAATTGAAAGAATCAAGTCAGCCCCTTTTAGTCACATAATTCATGCTACTAGATTTTGTCATCAACCGAACAAAGTTGTAAAGAAAGAACTCAAAACACAAGCCACTCGTTTAGTTAATTAATGCATCAATAATGTTTAGATGTTTGTCATCACACAAAAACAAAATCCAATACTATAAATAAATAAACAGAAACATACATAGCCTAAGTGAACTGTTCGTTTATGCTGATGAGGTGATTGAGGCGGAATTGATTAACAAGAAAGTTGACGCCACTATTGAGGTGGGTCAGTTAGTTGGTATGAATTTGAAGTCATTCTCTGGTCCTATTGCAACTGAAATTATTGCGGAGCTGGGTGTTTCGGGTGGACAACGAATTGTTTATCGTTGAACATCTGTGGGATAAGAGGGAAAGGGAAATCGGACTGGGTTAGATGTTTGAAGCTGTATCACGGGGTAGACTTTATTGCGGTTCAGGAGTCCAAGATATCAAATCCATCTTTTCAGGTGCTTTCGAGATTTTGGGGTAATTCTTCTTTTAATTATGAATTTGTTAATTCGGATGGGATTGTGGGGGTCTTATTTGCTGGTGGGACCCAACGTGTTTTAGGCAACCTGGGGTGATTCGCTCTCGTCATGTGTTGATTGTTTCGGGTTGGTTGATTCATAGTAATGTCCATTTGAGCATTGCTAATATTCACGCTCCAAAAGATCCTGCTAGTCGAAAGTCGTTTTGGGATGAGTTATTGTTCTTCAGGAGATCGTTGTTGGGTTTATGGGTTACGATGGGTGATTTTAATGAGGTGAGAAGTTCGGATGAGAGAATGAATTCAGAATTTTTTTTCTCAGCAGGCGGTGGTTTTCAATAGTTTTATTAATGAGGCGGAGTTTTTTGAATACAACATATTTGGGCACAGTTTTACCTATATGGCGGGAATGGGGGAGAAGTTGAGCAAGTTGGACAGGTTTTTGGTTTGTAGCGAGTTTATGGTGAGATAGCCTAGTGCGGTGGCGACGGCTCTTTCCAGGTTTCTGTCCGATCATTGCCCGATTCTACTATCGTTGAAAAACACTGATTATGGTCATGTGCCGTATCGTTTTTATAATTCTTGGTTAGAGATGTCGGGGTTTGAAGATTTCGTGAATTCAATCTCCGACTCATTTACTTATTCTGGGCCTTTGGATTTTGCCTTAGCCGCAAAGTAAAAATGGTTGAAAGGTAGAATTAAGTTGTGGGTGAATGTGGAGCATGGTAAACGAGATGGTAAATTCCTTGAGTGTAAGAAGATAGTCGCTGATTTGGAATCCTTGGCAGACAATCGCCTCCTTTCTGATTCTGAGCAGGAAAACAGAGTGGCTGCCAGAAAGGTTTTATTTGAAGAAGAAAGGTTAAGGGCTTTAGACTCGAAACAAAAGTCACTGATTATGGTCATGTGCCGTATCGTTTTTATAATTCTTGGTTAGAGATGTCGGGGTTTGAAGATTTCGTGAATTCAATCTCCGACTCATTTACTTATTCTGGGCCTTTGGATTTTGCCTTAGCCGCAAAGTAAAAATGGTTGAAAGGTAGAATTAAGTTGTGGGTGAATGCGGAGCATGGTAAACGAGATGGTAAATTCCTTGAGTGTAAGAAGATAGTCGCTGATTTGGAATCCTTGGCAGACAATCGCCTCCTTTCTGATTCTGAGCAGGAAAACAGAGTGGCTGCCAGAAAGGTTTTATTTGAAGAAGAAAGGTTAAGGGCTTTAGACTCGAAACAAAAGTCACGAGTAAAATGGGTGTTAGATGGAGATGAGAATTCTAAGTATTTTCATGGAATCATTAAACTTAATTCAGCGTCGAACCGGATTCATGGAGTTCGTGTTAATGATGTCTGGCTTTCGGATCCGACTCAAGTAAAGGAAAAGATTGCGGAGTTTTTTGCTGTCAAATTTAGTGAATCAAATGTGGTTTCACCAGAATTCATTTGTCCAGATGTGCCTCAATTGTCGGCTGAAGAAGCCTTAGCCTTAGATGCGGATTTTACTATTGAAGAGATCACTAATGCAGTGTGGGAGTGTGATGGTGACAAAGCACTGGGACCAGACGGGTTTAATTTTGTGTTTATTAAAAATTTTTGGCCTAAACTTAAGCTTGATTTTTTGAGTTTGATGTCGGACTTTCATTCGTAGGGCCATATCACTGAGGGTTGTTTTCGGCCTTCATTGCCTTGATTCCTAAGGGCCGTGATCAGGCGACTCTTGCGGACTACAGACCTATTAGCTTGGTTGGAGTTATTAACAAGGTGATATCCAAAGTGTTAGTTCTTCGCCTGAATAATGTTATGACACGTCTAGTATCTGAAGAATAAACAACTTTTTTAAGTAACCGTAATATTCTTGATGGGCCTTTAATTTTAAATTAGACGATCGCATGGATGAAGAAGGCGAGAATGCAAGGGTTATTCCTTAAAGTGGATATTGAGAAGGCGTATGATTCTTTACGGTGGGATTTCATGGATAATATTATGTATCAAATGAACTTCTTCTCTAGGTGGCGTGGATTGGTGATATCTATTGTTTGCAACTCACGGGCCTCGGTTTTAGTAAATGGGTCGCCAACTTATGAGTTCTCTTGTCAGCGTGGTCTGCGTCAAGGGGACCCTTTTGTCCCTTTTTTTTATTTATTCTTTCTATGAAGGGCCTTACTCGGATTGTGAGATGTGCTTGTGTGCTTGGTGCTTTTCATGGTATTCAAGTGGGCGGTTCGGGGCCCTACTTTCCCACTTTAGTTATGCGGATGATGTTGTCTTTTGTGGTGAGTGGTCGGTGAATAATGTGCTCAACCTTAGACGACTGTTACGAGGTTTTTATTTGCTTTCTGGTTTACGGATTAGCTCCAAGAAGAGCTGCCTTTATGGGGTGGGCGTCACTGATGCTAAAGTGTCGGATATGGCCAAAGTGATAAACTGCTTACTGGGCCGGTTTCCTTTTATCCACCTTGGATTCCAATAGCGTCGAATATGAATTTGGTTTGGAACTGGGAACCGGTTATTGGGAAGCTCCAGAAAAAAAAATTATCGGCTTGGAAGGCCAAATGCTTGTCTTATGGGGGACGGATAACTCTTTTAAAATCGGTATTGAGTTCCCTTCCGCTTTATTATTTCTCTCTTTTCCGGGCTCCTATTCAGGTGGTCAATTCTTTGGAAAAGATTAGGCGTATTTTCTTTTAGGTGGGACGGATAAAGTCGATAAGATGAGTTGGTTGGCTTGGGTTTGGGATCACTTAGAGACGCTAATTTAAGCTTACTTACTAAATGGTGGTGGCGTTTTAAGACGAGTCATTCAGCGTTATGGCGCAAAGTAGTTTGGTCGATTCATGCTAGTGGTCGTGATTAGAATTTTATACCAATGAAAGTCTCTATAGGGGGTATGTGGAAACAAATCGCTAGTGTTCTGGGTACTTTGGAAAGCATGAACATGGATCTTACCCGGGTTATAAAAGGAAATCTTCGGAACAGTCATAGTATTCTTTTCTAGTATGATTGGTGGATTGCGGATAACTGTTTTCGGAGTAAGTTTCCATTGCTATTTGCATTAGAAAGGGATCGGTTGTGCTCTGTTTCAGACCGTATCAAGACGAATGCAACTGATGTGCAGCTGATATGGGATTGGCGACGAGGTTCGATGTCAAATGCTGAAACTACATAATTTTTTGAGTTGATGCAGGTATTGTACGGGGTGCGTCTTGACATGGGGACAGATGGCTGGACTTGGTCGCTGGGAGATAGCGTTGGTTTCTTTGTTAGGTATATGAAGTAGGAAGTGTTTGCAGCATATGACGAGCTGCCAGAATGTGACTTCGAGTGGTGTAATTAGGTTCCCAAGAAGGTTGTGGTTGTTGCTTGGCGGCTTTCCTAGATAGATTACCGACTGCGGACGCTCTTATAAAACGTAATATTCAGATTGAGACGGATCAGTGCAGAATTTTTGGCTTAACAGTCGAGTCTGTGGATCACTTATTCACAGGGTTGTCCGGGCTTTATGGATGTATGGCAGGTTGTGTTCGATTGGTGTAATGTACCGAATTTTTATGCTTTTCATCCGAAGGACTTCCTGAAATATCATCATACGGCAAAGAATGGGACTCGCGTTAGGAAACCTTTTATGGGGTGGTGCTTACAATTTTTTGGAGCATTTGGACGGCTAGAAATGATTTTATTTTTAATCAAAAACAGGTGTCAACCCGGAGAATTTGGAAGAGATCAAAGTGATGAGTTTCTTGTGGATTACAAATCGCGGAAGAATGACGAATATGACATGGGATTCGTGGTGTAAGTTCGACACGACAAAGACGGGATAGGATGGGCTTATGTCTCTCTTTTTTGGGGTTTAGTGTTTTACTTTTTTTGTTTTTTCGGATTGTATGTCTTCGGATTGTCTATTGCGGAGTCCCGTGCTAGCGTCTTGCTAGTGTTTTTTAATAAAAGTTTGTTTTGTCGTTAAAAAAAAAGAGTAAAAGTTAATCAATTGAATGTAATTCAGATTATGGATTAAAGTATAATTAATCTTTGAAGTAAAAAAATAAAAATAAACCATATGTGTAATACCCATTTAATATTTGTGGGGAACTGATCCAACTATGTTTGGTATGGTGGTTCGAGTTATAAAAATTTTATTTTATGACATGTTTTTAGAATTATAAGAATACTCCGATTCATGATCCCTAAGCTGTGAAAATAATATTATAAAAATCAAAAGTTTGTAATTTTTTAACAATCTGATTGTGATGGCAATCATGGTTGCAACTAAAATAAACGCTTCACTAAGTTAATTATTTAAATAACTTATAATATTCAAGTTTAAAAAAAACTAAATACACTGTATTTCTTAACTTTTTTTGTGAACATCCGATATAAATTTTATTATAAACCAAGTTCGTTTAAAAAAATATTTTTAAGTTGGGTTGTGAATTGTGTTATAGTTGGGTTGTGTAGGTGGAAGAGAGAGAAATTATTTTTTTTATATAGAAATGTTGGGCTGTGAATGGGAATGGTCTAAGGGTGGACGGGGCACTGAACTACTAGGGTGGTTCAGTTGTTTTAGCCAAACGACCACACTGCCTCGACCCCCTCGGCTACGGTCCAATTATCAAATCTCGGTAATGTGTAACCGAGGTGAATATATCTGTTGGTAATTAATATTAATTTTGTTGACAACGATCGTTTTTTGTTTATTTCTTTTCCTAGAAATTCAAAACTTTTTTTTAAAACCCAATTGAGTTAAGAAAACCCATGAAAACTCATGTTAGAAAACTTTTTTTTTTTTTAAGAAAATACACAATGTAACAACATGTTTTAAACGTTTTGAGTGAAAAAATAAAAAAAAGTATGGATGGATAGTTTTTTTATTAAAAAAACAAAATTGATATGTTACTTATGTTACCTGTCGGTTATAGGTGTCGGCAAAGTCACAATTTAAAAAAAAAATTCTAATCGGCGCTTTTTTGACTTTTTTTTCCTCAAAACTTTTAAAAACATGTTTGTTACATCGTGTAATTTTTTTAAAAAGAAAAAGTTTTGTAATATGAGTTTTCATGGATTTTCTTCACTTAACGGGGTTTTCAATTTATACTTTCCACACACACACACATCTATATATATATATATATATATATATATATATATATATAGGTAGAGGATCCTGTAGGAATATTGTTTTGTGTGAGAAGTGTATGAAGGATTAAGTATTGATATGTAGGCATCATGTTTTTTATTTTGGAATGATGTATGGGGTTGTTTTGGCTTGAAAAACACTTAACACAACAATATACAAAAATTTAAAACACAATCCAATGTATTATAGTCATTAAATTTAAATTACAGATAAAACACCCTAGTAATTACTTAAAACACTTTACTTAAAACACCCTAGTAATTACTTAAAACACTCTGCTTAAAATACATTGTTTTCGGTTATTAATTAGTTATGTTTGGTGTTTTTCTAAGCAAAACAATCCAAAACATCATGAATACATCAAAAAAAAATATGCATACATATCAATTTTTAATCATTCCTACACTTCCCACACAAACCAATATTCCTATAGAAACCCTACCATATATATATATATATATATAGGGGAAAGGGAAAGAGAAACCCTCTAAAACGAGAAAACCCCTGGAAACCTAACTAGTGGTTAAGATTGATACACCTCATCAACTTTCAAATTATAATAAATGGGAGGGAAAGGGTATTATAGACAATTTAATCATTTCATCTCTCTCCTCCTTGTATAAATGTCAGCCCTCTCTTTCTCTCTCTTTACTCTTTTACTCTTCTTCCTCCTTAATCTGTCTCTCTCTCTCTCTCTCTCAAGACTTCCACTACCATCATCAACATTACCACTGCCACCATAACAACCACCACTTGACACCCCCCACGACCACCACCCAACCCCAAAATCATTCCTCCTACATCAACAACATATACTCTTTGCAGAGTCATCGGCTTCTCGCCGGATTATGACCGGAAACTGGTCGGTATAACCTGCAACCACCCGAAGAAACCAGATGTACCAGATCTGAGGTTAGAGAGTAAGTTTCCATCATCTTTTATAACCTGCAACCACCCGAAGAAAACATAAAGATCAAAAGGAAGAGTCTTTGTTTCCAATTTTATGTTTGTTCTTGATCTTGAAGAAGACGGTTGTTCTAAAAAAGGTTGGTGTATTATTATTATTATTATTATTATTATTATATTATTATTATTATTATTATTATTATTATTATTATTATTATTACTTTTTTGGTTGGAAGTGACCAATTATTGCCACGTTTTAGATTTTTTTTTTTTTTTTTTTTTTTGGAAGTGACCATATAACATCTTTTTATTCTATTACCTAACACCAAAATTATGTTATCCCATACCACAATTTTAAATCAAACCGTTTTAGTTGTTTTTTTTTTTTTTTTTTTTTTGGGAAGTGACCATATAACATCTTTTTTGGGTGCTTTATTGTTTGCATCTGTTTTCTATATTGTTGTTTTTGTGTGTTACTAGCATCTCTTATTTTTGGGTGACTTATTATGTTAAACATCGAAAATGATTTTTCGTTTTGTGTTTTATGTTTGTAGTATCTTGTTGTTTAGTTAGGGTGTTTTTATCTTCTATTTTTTCGTATAATCTTTGTGTTATGTTAGACTGTTTACGTGTGTAGCATATATGTTTTTTTGTAGTCAGATTCTGTTCTATGTTTTCTAGCATATCAAATTCTGCTCTATGTTTACTGCAGACTACAAAAGTTTTGTCTGTGTTTTCCAGTTACACATGTAACAATTCTGTGTTTTTGCACCATGTCTTTCTATTTTTTTTTGGTTTTCGAATGTATGAGTTTTTTTTATGTTACCTATGTCTGTTTTTACAGAAAATGTCTGTTTTGTATGCCCCATATTGTGTATTATGTATTTCTTTATAAAGAATCAATTTTTTGAGTATAAAGACTCATTTTGTTAAGGTGTTTTATCTGTGTTTAGTTAAGGTGTTACGTGTGTAGCATATATATATTTTTTTTGCAGTAAATGTGTGTTTGTGTGCGTCTGTTTCGTATGTAACAACACCACTAAGTTGGTATAAATTATTTTCTGATATTAATTCTACCAGATTCAAAGGTTTGATTTTTTGACTTTGATGAGCTACACATGGGATGAAATCTATGTTGCCTATGTTTCGTATGTAACAGCAGAACTAAGTTGGTATAAATTACTTCTGATTTTTTTACAATATATTAATTAAAACAAAAGTCATTAATCATGGTGAATTTTAATGTCTCTTAACATATGCAACAATATGTCTGATTTGTTTTTTACAAGTATGTGCATGTTTGTATGAGTATTATAATGTGTGGGATGTATGTTTGCATCTGTTTTCTATATTGTTGTTTTTGTGTGTTACTAGCATCTCTTATTTTTGGGTGACTTATTATGTTAAACATCGAAAATGATTTTTCGTTTTGTGTTTTATGTTTGTAGTATCTTGTTGTTTAGTTAGGGTGTTTTTATCGTCTATTTTTTCGTATAATCTTTGTGTTATGTTAGACTGTTTACGTGTGTAGCATATATGTTTTTTTGTAGTCAGATTCTGTTCTATGTTTTCTAGCATATCAAATTCTGCTCTATGTTTACTGCAGACTACAAAAGTTTTGTCTGTGTTTTCCAGTTACACATGTAACAATTCTGTGTTTTTGCACCATGTCTTTCTATTTTTTTTTGGTTTTCGAATGTATGGTATAAATTATGAAAAGTTTCGATTTGAAGGTTCCTGTATGTATATAAAATATGAAAAGTTTCCTGTATGTGCCTATATATTAATATGTTTTTTTTACATATTAATTAACCTTTTTTATATGTTATTATTATTAATATGTTTTTTTAATCAAAATTGGTAACTTTTAATATCTCTTAACATATGCAACAATATGTCTGATTTGTTTTTTTACCAGTATGTGCATGTTTGTATGAGTATTATAATGTGGGCGGAATGTATGTTTTGCATCTGTTTCCTATATTGCGTCTGTTTCGTATGTAACAACAGAACTAAGTTGGTATAAATTAGTTACCGATTTTTTACCAGATAGAAAAGTTTGATTTTTTAACTTTTCATGAGGTACACATGTTTTACTTTCAATAGCAGTTGCATATGTTAATAAAAAAAAGTCATTTATCAGGAATGTAATATTGCATATGTCTCTTAACATATGCAACAATATGTCTGATTTGTTTTTTGCCAGTATGTGCATGTTTGTATGAGTATTATAATGTGTGGAATGTATGTTTGCATCTG